>JAOUQV010000040.1:9339237-9354142 GCA_028565295.1 Aspidoras spilotus
ACCCTGCTAATTGAACCTTCACACTCTGCTCTTACTGGTGCAATGGGCAATTAATGAAGACTGGCCACCAGGCTTGTTCAATTTAACCATAAACCTCCCACACTAAAATGACAGGTGTTTCAGTTCCATTGTCTAACCCCTGTATATTTAGCGGTTGAGTTTAATAAAGATCTCATACCTGCATCTCTCCGAAGCGGTAGTAAGACATTTTGTACATGAGGCAGTTAAGCAGAGTAGGAGAACCAGCCTTGTCTACTCGAAATTCTCCCTGAGGGGTGAAGTAATCACTCTCCTACAGGAAAAAATAAGCAATGACAACATTACCTTTAAACCAATCATAACATGAAACAATGGAAATCGTTAGCACACTCAAGGTCCATAAGAAGAAATAATGCTGCCAGTCACACAAACTACAATATAGTGTCAATGGAAACATACCCTGATGTCTTTAGGATGCTCCCCTTCAGCAATTCGCACCATCCACAGGAACTTGTTAATGTCGTCTCCCGAGTACCCAATCACCCCCCCAAAAATGATAAGGACATAATCGACATCTAAGGATTGCATGATCTCATATGCGGCACTCTCATTAGAGGACATAGCCTTTCCCACCTGCAGGGGAAAAGATTGTAATGAACATTAGTGACCACAAGATGGCATTGTTATCTTTATACACCTTAGAGCTACATCTGGAATCAGTGGGTTGACTTGTCATAACACTAAACAAATGAGACAGGGAACGACAAATCTTTTAAATGTGGATGCATGATTGTGTTTCCTTAATCCCGTTTGACCTTAATCAAGCTCATGACTTTTACACTGCAGAGTTGACAAGGAAATTGTAGTCGGTTTTCATATAAGTAACTAAGCCCTGATAAGGTTTAACGATTAGCAAAACCAATAATGTTTATACCAAAAACATACACCCTTTGAAATCAGATTGGAAGTTGCCACTATATAGAACAGGGCAGGATGCATTGGTCGGAGAAACATTCTTTTAGAAGTGTGGAGGAGGTTGTAGCACACCATCAGTGTCAAACTGAACTGCTGCTGTTTTGATTTAAGGTGTTTATTGTGTGTCCCCCCCAATTCCTTTACTTTGTGACAGACAAGGCATACAAAGTGCATTTACTGCCTGACTCTGGTTAAAAAAATCTCACTTTTGATCTTTGCAAGATAAACGGTGCAAGTGTTTTACAGTCATTTGCATATCAAAGGCATTCTAATACCGCTACCGAATTGTGAACGTATCGTACGCATGTTCATTCCAAGCCCCCAAAATTTGAAAACTTGCTCGACATCTAGATGGCTGACATTTATTTGTCTTATAAAGAGCAAACAATCTGCTTAAAATATAAAAAAAAAACAAGCCACGGTATTTATTTTAAAATAATAAATGTAATTTTTACCCTGGCTAATTAATTCGCTTCAATCATGCATTTTATTAAAAACCTTCTCATTTGAATAAAATTACGGCCCATAAACACTGGAACTATAACAGTAAAGCTAAATTAATAAATTTATGATAATGTAATTGATTTAACTACATTGGCCACAGTTTATTAGCAGTGCTTACTTCTTTATAGAAGTTGAATATAGAGAAAATAAATATAGCATGAGTAAAATAAGCTATGCTAGCCAGCAATACAAATAGAACAGATACAGCAACTCTACATCATTAGATTCCCTACACCTGGCCAACAATGCACATACACAGCAATTTGTCATGCTAAAATGTACCTTTCAATCTAAACAGGAATGGCTTGTTCAATGTGCAGATAACGTCGGTTTCACTTATAATCTACTGAATTTAGGAAGCTAAATGCATGTTTACATCAGACCTGAATGTGCTAATCTAGTGTGATCCTATCTCTTCTCTGGCTGTTTTCAGGTGCCACATGTTTATGCATGACCAAATAATAATAGATGTTTCTTCTCACCAGCGCTATGTGACTATTGTTCCAAGTGTTGTTGTCCACCAGTGTAGTTCGGTTGGCCATGCCTGCTATCTGATAACCGTAATCCCACCATGACATGACTCGAGCATGCTCATCTGTGTTCTGCCTCAGCCAGTAATACGCCTCACGGAAATCATCCAGAATATTTCTTGATCTGTCAATGTGGCACATTAAGTGTACATCAAGACTACTTGCTTCTGTGACACAACCACCTTACAGTTAATGTTAAGATTGAAAAGTTACACAAACACATCTGTGTATTTTAGAGAGGAATGCAATAACAAAAAAGACAATAGTTTAAAGTAACACTAGGATGCTCTTACCCATCATGGTTGTAAGAAGCTAGGACTACACTGGGACTAGAGTAGGCATTGCTGGTGACCCAGGTGCAATGGACAGCAAACATCATCAGCAGCATAAGCATTAACATGGTAACTATGCTCTTGATATTGGGCCCCAGACCTTCCTCCTTTCGGTCCTGCTCAGATATGTGCTTTCGAACCTTCCCTGCCTGCCAAGAAACACACAAAATACATATTTTATTTATGCTTGCTTGTTGGTTGGCTGTGCTCTGTGGGATAAAGATGAGCTGACCAAGAATCCCAATCTCCTGTAAGTGCAATTTAGCAACACCAACCAACCCATAAAAGCACTAGTTTATATTATATTTAGATTGTAAGCAACCAGATGAATGTATACATTTACTTTTACTATTATTGCTACTGTTTTATAAGGTATTACTAAATTTTAATTTGTCTCCTGTATTGGTGCAGTATCACAATTCCTTTATATCCTGGCACTTCTGGGCATTGCAAATAAAAGCCAAAGTACTCATAGCATTACATAAATGAACTAATAATACCTGAAAGGTGAACAGTGAAAAGCACGTCTCTGATACCTTGTCATACAGATTTCCAGCATTTCTCTTGTCATCTTCATCGCTGCTGTCCTCCACTGGTGGGTTCTCCTTCTTTGCGTCATCACCCAGGTAGTGCTCAAACACACTGGAGAATGCAATGGCTGAGAGCATGCACACCACTGGAGTCAACGTTAACATGAGTCGCACCATAACACCAGCAAAGTACACGGCGCTGATGGCATAAAGAGCCACTGGAGGGCAGCAAAGCACAACGTGTGAGAGAAAGACATCCGAGATAGATTTGAATATACAGAACCTACTATATATAGATCATTATGCATGCACATACTTTACCATTAAAGCTGCTTAAATGAATGATGATTATAGAGTGCTTATTGTCAGTTTGATCATGAATATCTAGGGTTTAATTAATATATTCTTACATACTGTATATCTTTGCGCTGTAGCTCTACAGGTTTGCTGCACAGTGATGATTTAATTAATCAACAAAAACCATTTTGCTTTATAAATGTATCCTTGTGTGGTTTTACTGCATGTTACAAGAAAATAAACTCAGTGATAGTGTTTATTTCAGCAATAGTGGCTTTCAGCAGACTGTCACAAACTTCTTAGAAAAGACTAAAACTGGTTAAATAACATCTTTAGATTGCAGATTTTTAAAAACAAGAGAAAGAATACTCCATGAGCCATGCTGAGACAGAAGGCAGCAACAAAAGGACGTGAATAAAAATGACTAAACAGCCTGGATCAATCAGCTACATCGGACACACAAACTCCACATTTGTGTTGTTTGTCTCTTTAGAAGATGCATCTTACTTGCACAAGAGAGTTGGAACTAATTTAGGACCAGCACCCATTTAGCAGTTACATGAGCAGAACAGATGGACAGTAGCATGTAATATTACCCGCAAAGTGCTTACCGAATACACGCTCATCATTGATGTTCTTGATGCAGAACCAGAGCCCTGCGGGGAATGTGCAGACCAGGATGTGAAGGTCAAAGAAGAAGGAGACCCAGGTGGTGGGTTGGTGCTCAGATACTGAAGCAATGATGGGTATGTGGATCTTCGCATACCTAAAGTGTACATAATTAAAAGCGCATGTGGTATGTATTGTGTCTGATGCACTGCACAATATTTTTTCTAACAACCTTGAGATAACTTTAAATGCATCCTTTGTCTTGAATATTGATTTGAAACATTGCATTCATGGTCCAAATACACAAGTATGGCTCTTTGACAAAAGCAGCTTCCTAAACCACAAAGGCAGTACATCAACATCAAACTGCTGTAATGTATAAAAGACTCAGAGTCAATATCTGTAAGAACATAAGTGGAAGCCAACTAACTAAATACAATCCTTAATACATATGCACATATCCAGTTTTGTTCCCTCCTGTTTACAGCCGTGTGAGCAGAAGACTACCTGCAAATCTCATGATACTATTCATGCTTCAGATAAGCTTTCTTTTCGTCATTTTCTCCTGGAAAACTCTCACTTCCTCTCTTCTGCACTTCCCCGATTTACAGAAAGCCGACTCTGCACAGTGAGGATTTTATAGAGCTAACCTAATTCCCCACACCCTCGCAATACCTGCTGTATAGGAAAGTTGCCAGTGCACAGATTTATAACAGAAGGTGCACCTATAAAGAAGAATCATTCCATTTCTATACTCAGATATGCATGTAATTATTTCACAATTCCATATTATAATGATAAATCAAATAAGTAGCACTTAAGAATAATATTTTGTGGCATACTGGCATAGGAACTGTGTAGCTATACACAACTTTATTTTTGACAAATTCTGACAGGGCTGTAAATTTACAAAGGATACCTTCATGTCATTCTGTAAAACCTAAAAGACTAAAATCGGAACCAGTTTCCGATATTTGTAGTTGGGAAAAGCAGCTGCATAGCCTCATAAATGCAAAATCAGCCCCCACTTACCCTGTGTCCCACAGAGAATAAAAGCGGCCACTCCAAGGTGCAATGTAGCCTGAAAACACAGACAAAAAGAACATAAAACTGTCGCAATCAACAAACAGAATAGCTCTGGCTCTACTGGTTCCTCTGAGGCAAAGAAGCTTGGATGGTTTTCAGCAGTCTAATACCTCCTACTATATCCTATATGTAATTTCAAGTCATTTCCACTGGGAGGCTGTATTCGCTGTAAATGCAACACAGAAAATAATGGAAACCAGCTCTAATGAGATCTTGTAATCTCGTTGCAGGCATTGGTGAGATTAATGAAGGGATGGCTGAGACTGGGAAAAGGAAGCAAATGACCCTCATGGGGCACATACATACAAGATAGATTAATTTGCAATGCCATATTAAGAAATCTTTCTGAAGACATTTCCCACAGATGAGGAGTGCGCAGAGAAATCATGTTACATTTTGCAGCCTTACCTGTGTAAGTCAGATAGATGACACTGAGGAAAACCACCCCAGCAGCCAACGACACCCCGAGAAAGAAAAGTGTCTGGAACTCCTGTCTAGTCAACCTGTCCTTGAGATACTGCAAAAAGGCATATGCCTGCAGAAGGGCAAAGACACCTGCATAGACACACACCAATACAAAGTCAGCATGCTTCCAAAAGCTACAAATTCCAGAACTCTCCCATGCTGGGTTTCTGGAATCTCTTTCTTGATAGCAGAAATTGGACCAGACAGATCTATTCTTACCTGCTGCAGCCATGTGTTCACTCGTCCTTATAGGCTGGAAGCCCACAAATGGGACTTGCATGGACAGAACCAAACCCACTATAAAAAATGTGCTGTACGCTGCAGGGGGGAAAGAGAGCACTGACTTAGATATATAACTCTTTTAAAACATAGATCTTCTGAACATGATAAACATATTAAAATGCAGACCATGTGTGAGACAAGTTGGTAAAGGGTTGTTATTTATTATTTGTTAGAGACTAAGGTAGTGGCAAGGGGAGAGTGTAGTTAGACAGCATCAGATGGTGGTTGGAAGGATGAATCTTGTGGTTAGGAAGAGAAGAGGGCAAAGGTAGAACAGAGGACCTAATGATGGCAGTTGAGAAATGAAGAATGTTGTGACGAGTTCAGAGAGGAGTTGAGAAAGTCTTTGGGTGGTAGTAAAGAGCAATAGTGATTAGACAGAGAGGCAGAAAGGTACTTGGTCAGTACAGCAATGAAAGTTGGTGGTGGAACAAGGAAATGCAAGCGGTTAGCAAAGATAAGGGAAAGAAATAGGACTGAAGAGCGTAAGCAGGAGTATAAGGAGATGCAGAGTAAGACAAAGAGGGAGGTTATCAAATGCCTAACAGAAGGCCTATAAGGAGTTGTATGAGATGTTAGGCAGTAAAGAAGGGAGGAGTTGTATCGGGTCACAGGACAGTGAGATCAAGTAGGAAAGAATGTGATCAGAGTGATCATGGATAGAAATAAAAATGAGCTGAAAGGTGAAGAAAGGGTGGGGAAAAGAGGGAACAGGCAGTAGCAAAAATGTAGGCAGAAGGTCAGACAGAGCTCCACTGTCTTTTGGATTTAGGGTGCCAAGGGAGGAACTGTGGTGTTCTGGAGTGGACGCCTAGAGTGGCTGAAAAGCATGTTAAACTGGTTCCGGACATGTATGAGAACTGCACGACTGGTGAGATGTATTGTAGGTGTGACAGTGACTTCAAGATGGAGATGGGACTGCATAATGATCGGCTCTGAACGCCTTGTTTGTTCTGGGGATGGACAGACTAATAGATGAAGTCAGACAGGAATCTCCATGCACTATGATGTTTGCAGACGACATTGCGATCTATAGTGAGAGCAGGGAACTTGAACACATGGACGCATGCTCTAAAAAAAGGGGAATGAATGTCAACTGTAATAAATTCAAATACATGTGTGACAATTAGAGGGAGGCAGGTATAACAGTAAGGCTTCATGGAGAAGTGGTAACAAAAAGTGAAAAAGAGTACAAGCAGGAGTAGATGAAGAAAAGTGTCAGGAGTGGTATGTGACAAACATTTTGCAGCGAAAGTGAAAGGTTTATAAGAGAGTAGTGAGACCAGTCTTGTATGGTTTGGAGACAGTGGCACTGACTAAGAAACAGAAAGCAGAGCTGGAGTTGGCAGAGCTTAAGATGTTCAGGTTCTATTTTGGCGTGACCAGGACGGACAGGATTAGGAATCCGAACAGCACAGGTTGGAAAATTGAGTGACAAAAAGGACAGACTGAGGTTTTTTGGACAAGGGCAGTGGATATATTGGTAGAAGGATGTAAGAAATGAGCTGCCAGACAGGAAGACCAAACAGGTAATATGGCAGCTGTTGCAGAATATGCAGAGGACAGATTGAGGTGGATAAAACTGAGACGCTGTGGCAACACCTGATAAAGGGAGGCTGAAAGAAAAATTAATATTGTTGAATACTGGACATACGTGTGTGTATGCTGGACCAGAGTTAAAAAGGTCATTCTTCATGTGAAATGTTAAATATGACTATAAATAAACAATGAAACCTAAGTAAAAATAGTCTTGTACCTTAGCATTTGCTACTGAAGCATTATTTTATTTTAGCCAACAAAGAGAATACAAACCACCTCCACAGCTCCTGTCCCCAACATACACACCTCTATTTGGAACTGGGTTAACATGCAAATATCTATACAACAGTCACGATGATTTGCCATATGCAGCTTCAGAGGACAGAATTTATTACAAAATGTCAAATCAAATGAGATGTTAAAGAAAGCAGCAATATTCAAAGTCTCATTCCCTAGTCTCTCTCTCTCTCTCTCTCCCTAATTTTAATATTAGCTTAGAGAGCTATTAGCTTAGAGAGCTATTATCCAGGGACAGCGTCTGGAGGCAAAGTGTTATCAAAAGCATTTTGAAATATTTGCACGGAAATTAGGCCCGCCGAGATGTTATTTAATTTAAACTGGTCTAATTTATTAGCAAGCTAAACAAAAGTGCTGTGTAAATGAAACACCGTGGGGAGTCAGTTTTTAGCAACTGTTTTCTTTCACAAGAGTCTCGTAGAACGATGTTGGATGAGGCTAATGTCCACGCCAATCAATCAAAAACTTAAATAATTCTGGAAAAAAAAGGTCATGCAACTCTTCTGCTTGCAATGACGTGACTTTATAACAGAAGCTATTCGATGCTGTCAGTATAATTGGTGATGTGAGAAAGAGGAGTAGGTGGTATATATTCAAAATTTGGGCATATGTAAATCCAAAGAACAAAAAAACACAAACTAAAAAAAAAAAAAGAAAAAAAAGACACAATAGAGCACGGGCAGCAACATAAAGCTTTGTGCTTCATGTTTATAATGTGTTGGTGAAACAAATCTAATAAAAAGTGAGTGAAAGAAATAGCTGTTTTCACTACTAGGAAAAACGAGTGAAGATACTCAGTGTTTGTGTGAGGTGTGTGTAGGTGGTAGTTCGTCTAATATGGCAAACACACACGTACAGATACATGGAGCACTGACTCACCAATATAAAGTCTTCTGCTGTAACGCTGCATAAGGAGCAGCACAAACACATGCAGAGGGATCAGGTTGATAATGAAAACATAGCCTCCCCATGCAGAAACCTGTAACACACAAACAAATCAGCACTAACAATCTACACAATTCAGTTATTTACCAGAGAAAACTGTACATTAATGTCTGGTTTAGCATCAAAAGCCTAGTTCATCTGAACCTATAGCCAGGTGCTTAGTCCTTCTCCGAGTAAAGTAAGTTTTGACTTTGTTCTTTATCTACAGTATATAAGCAGTCTCGGTTTTGCTCGTCAGTAATAAAATATTTATTTTGTGTTGAAATTACTTTCCATTATATTGGTTATGCTTAGCAACTATCTCGCTGATATTTACAGCATTCTGTTAGGATACGTTTTATTGGCATTGGAGTTTAGAAGATGTTGCAAAGAGGTGCTTCTTTTCCTCTTATCAGGTGTACAATTCGGCATGTTTTATAAAATTCTTAGCGTTGTGTTAATGTTAGAGCAGGTTGAATTGGTGAAGCCTTTCACAGTAATGGTGGGTCTTAGTACAAAAATCAACACATACAGGCAGGAACAGAAATGGTGCACAAAAAAAAAGGAAAAAAAAAAAAAGAAAAGAAAAGATTCACTTCTGCAGCAATTTTACCAAAGGAACGCTACACCCTGCCAAAATGATATGTAATTTCTTGCAGAGCCATTCACAGGAAACACAATGACTCGAGTCAATCACTGTAGCAAGAAGAACATTTCTGCAGAAGGTCAAGGGACAAGAGACTATAACAAGAGACAACTATAACTTCCTATAAAATAGTAATCGTCACAACCTGCAGGAAAAGAAAATGTATGAGATGTTTAACATACGCCATTATTCAACTACAACATTTACAAATGAAGTTCAATGATATCTTAACCCCAAACGAGCTCAAGGATTCGATGCTTACCAGAGATAAGTTTGTAGTCTAATAGCACTTTATTACACTGAAATTGTCGCATTGCTTTAATATTCAAGATGTTATATTGAGTAAAGCCTTTTATAATGTTGGTACCTTTTTTTTTTTACGTGATACCATCATTCACGAATAGATAACCGCTGACATTTAAATTTTTCCACTGCATGATGGCGACTGCGGCTCAAGCACACACACATGTATAGTATATAGTGCATTCATTACATTAAATCAGAATTCATTTCCTGTGTTCAGTTTGAATTTTAGCTGCCAGGAAGAAAGTATAGCAGAGAAGACACTGAATAAATACAGTGTTAAAATTACTCTATTGTCATTGTAGTATATAACTTTAACCAATACTATGATTCACAGCAAATACAAAGAACAAATGGAGGCAGGGCAGTTTATACCATGAACTACCTTCTATTATTTTCTCTTTATCGGACCATAGACCAAATATCTCAGGAGAGCTTCGCTTATCTGTGTGCTCGCCACATATCTGCTCCAGGGCTGAAGCGAGAGTTAGATTTTCCTAACCCCAAGTTAATACACAGAAGTCAAGTCTGTCCATGCACTGAAAGAAGATAAAGGGCTGAAATGTTGGCAAAGTGCTTGTGAATTATTTCTTAAACTTGCTAAAAAAAATTTAACTGAGCAGCAACTGAGAAAAAGTTTAACATAAGGCACATTTTTATGTTTGAATTCATTGATAATTCTTAGAAAGAAAAAACAGAATCTTCCAGGAAAATAGGAATTGGCTCATTAAATCATAGCTTTAAAAGAAAATCAGAAATCAGTATTGTCAAGAAAATTACAATTGGTGCATCTTCAGATTTTTTGTACAACTTTGTAACTAGACAAGATTTAAGGACTATAAAGCAAGTACAACTTGGAGCATCGGGTCACATGTACACATCACATGTCAGCGTGACGATCAAGAATGAGACACATCCTTGGCCTACTGAATAGACAACAAACCCCCAGCCACTTTTTCTGCACAACACACAAGTGTATAGAACAAAAACACAATAGCCTACATTTAAGCTAAATAATGTGTCCCTCATGATACACAGAGTATAAGAGCAGAAAAATAGGTCAATTGAAACTGATTATAACAAGGCAGAGCTAATAAAAGAGTCATACACGAATTATACTCAAGTCATTTAAGAATAATTGTCATAGAGAAAAGTTACATTACTACATATATTTTAGCTGCCAAGATTTATTGCATCTGAAATTTGGCATGGAGATTATACAGTGATTACATGTATATATTACATTCTGTTACTTTGCCTTGTCGTCATCTTTAAACTTTTTCCTGCCATTTTGAGAAAAGATTATTGAATAAAAAAATGTTTCCGTTTGTGTTAATGCCTGTGAACTTTATGTTTTTAATTTTTTAGTGATCATCATAAGTGAATCCTTTAAAGCTCAGACAGCTTAAGGCTGAGTAGTTTAAAATATCATGCCATTAGTGTTGAATAAGACTCCTCATTTCAGTAATGATAAAACAAAATGAAACTAGAAATGTGCCCAGCTATGATATACACACACTAAAGTGGAATGAACAGGATGCAGTGTGTTGTTATTAACGGGTGCTGCCTAACTCCAAAGTAGAAGTCTCACAGGGTTCAGCGATGGCTCATATTAACTAAAACCACTGTTGTGAGTCCTGATTAATGAAAGTTAGGGACTGTAGCTCTTGCGCAGATCTGGGCCTGTATGCAAACTCCAAGTGCATTTAACTGCAAAACTCTTGCAGGACAAAGCTTAACACTTACCATGTAGAAGTAGGAGAGGCAACAGCAAATGGTCCAGAAGACTGATCCAGTCTTTACAGACTTCACCTGAATAAAAAAAAAATTGATTAAGTACAGATACACTGCTTAATTGTTCTTTATGCGGACATTGATCTACACTGATACTCTGATATTGCCAGATTATGTTACATGATAGTAAATTATGTTACTCTCCAATGAGCCTCCACGAAGGCTGATCTATTACAATCCCTGAACACTCAGTAGGAGTTTCCAGAATGTAAATGGTGGAAATGTTTCTTATTTCAAGTGCAAATACTTCCCCTTGGGCACAAAAGACAAGACGGTCTGTATAAATTTCTTCTATTTGAAGTTGAGCTAACTTCAGTGGCCAAACACCTAAATATGAATAAGCTTTGCAGTACTGAAGTGCAAAGGCATAGGGCACAGAGACCAATTAGGAAAATAGATACAGCAATGGGTATAAATGGGAATTCATTAAAATCCAATCTGTAAAATCTTCTTATATCAATTTTGGGTTTGCAACAAAAAATGCAACAAAGACTTGCTACCTTGACAATCTGGAAGAATACACTTAAATGGAACAGTTTGATCTGTAGCTTACCCAGAGATAATAAGTAAACTGCAGAGCAAAGATGGCAATGCCTTCATTGTCGAAAGAACCTGCTACAGAGCGAGAGATATAACCAGGAACTATTGCAATGAAACAAGCAGCCAGCAGCCCAGCTCCCTGATTCCATAGTTCTCTCGTCAGCAAGAAGGTGGAAACAGCAGTCAGCCCACTGAAGATCGGCGCCAGGAACACACACACGTCACGGATGTGTACAGTCACATGGAGCAGGTTCAAAAGATAGTGGATTAGACCTGCTGTCATCATAAGACCTGGGTACACCTGGAGAATGAAAAGTACATCATTATATTAAACAAAATCTTGCAACTTTTAAGCTCTGAACATTTTAGGAAAACTGCTGGTAACAAGTGAGTACCACTTAATATTTAACTTAAACGATATGTGAAAGCATAAACCTCTCGTCATTGATTTCACACAAACTGCAATGAAACTATCCAAAATAACCAGAACACACATGCAGGCCATATACATAGGAGGAAGTTCACAAAGATGAAAAATTGAGAAAACATTTCGGCGTGAAATACCTACTGCCTCTAATCTTAAACCTTTCACTAGTATATAATCTAGCGTTTGATCTTTAAGAAAAATAACCGCAAGACATTATAATACTTCCAGAGCAATTTATTAGATTTGAAAATGTTGTTTAGCAATAAACTGTTTCTTTTTATTACAAGCAGGCCATTTAAAAGGGACATTTATTACTTTGAGGTTGTGTGCTCACTGCTGGGTCTCTGGCAACCCAGTCAGTTCAGTCAGAACATCAGAAATCATGCTCCATTTAGAAACTGCACTATTCCCTTCTTCATAAGTGATCTGTACGAAATAAAAGCCTGCATCTAAATATCTCTACCTAGTGTCCACAAATCACAAACTTGCATGCCTGGCTTAGGACTGACATCGGGTGGGGAAAAAAATGCTTGGTATTTGTGTGTAAATGCTTTTACAATCTGTATCAATACAATGGAATATGTCACACGTTTAAAAAAAAACACATAGCTATTGGTTAACAATAAGCAATTATAACCAAGTATTTAACACTATGTATTTTACCAATAACTAAAGCGGTGAACTATGTACCAACGCGCAGTCAATATAATATTACTGTGGCCAGAAAGGGCAATGGCACCAAGTGTTTTAGAGGTGACAGTTGTAGATTCTTCTAGTTATTTAACCTCCTTTCAGCATCAATGGCTATTTAATGGAGGTAAAAAATTGTAAGTCTCGTTCAAGGTTATATTTAGACATTACACAAGTCAGGGGCAATCTGGCATCTGAATTCACCTATCAAACCGGTTTACCTGGAGAAACATGGGGAAAACCTGCACAAAGAATAAACCAAAGTGGGGATAGAACAGAGGACTTTCTCGTTGAGTGGTAACAGAGCTAACCATGCAGTAGTATATTATCTATGTAATATTTTGTCCAAAGTGCATCAGAGACACTTCATTACATTAACCTAGCAGCATGTTTTAACTTGTGAAGAATGGGCATATAACACATGTTTAAAACGTACTCGCTGTTTAGATTTTGACATTTGTTCTTCTTTAGATTTAATTTAGATGCACAGTCGTGTGGTACATCACCTATAGCCAAAAGCTATAGCCATTAGTTTTAATAAAAATGAAAGTGTTGTGATTGTAAATTGTAACTTTAACGCTTCACGAGCAGCAAGGAATTAAAATTTTCCATTTTTTACAGTTAAATTGGAGAGAAATTCCCATTTTACCAGCCCTCCTTTTCTATTTTCACCATATAAGGTCTGTTTTAAAATAAGACTAATATCTGCTCTAAATAGCCACTGATATAGCTAGGGAGAGCCATCCCTTGCAAGCTTTCTCATCAGGGCGGTCACACTGGGAAAACTTTTTGCTGAGTGCCATCAAAGCCTGCCATGGATTTATGCACAGTTATCACATCCTGCATGTAATACATGTTACTACACAGGTGAAGATCAGTTCAATTTAAAGATTTCAATATCTAGTCTATATGTCCAGTTAATATGACAGAGAAAAAGACAGAGATCAACAGTGAGATTTAAAATTAGCACCGTCTTGGGTAAAAAATTTAAATAGAGCATAGTTAAATTAGCACCGTCTTGAGTGAGAATTTTAAATAGAGCATCCTTACCGTGCCTCCCACAATCCTGCCAAGTGGATACCATGCCCTTTCATCAAACCAGTTAAGAAATTCATAAAATCCATTAGTACTGAGGTGATGAGTGGATCTATAGTTGAACCTGCAGGATGAGGTACAAAAGCAGATTAAGAAAAAAGGGGGAAAATAATGCAGTCACTAATATGACATACAGGTGCAGGTCATAAAATTAGAATATCATAAAAAAGTTTTTCATAATTACATTTAAAAGTGAAACTTGTATATTATACGCATTCATTACAGAGACTGATATTTTTCAAGTGTTTATTTTCTTTTATTTTCATGATTATAACTGACAACTAATAACACCACCCAAATTCTGGATCTCAAATTAGAATATTGAAGACAACTGGTCCCACACTTTAATCAGCTAATTAACTCAACACCGGCAACGCCCATTAAATAGGCTCCACAATCATAGGAAAGACTGCAGACTTGAGTTGTCAAAAAGTCAACCACTGACACCTTGAACAAGCATGGCAGGACAAAAGATGGTCATTGCTAAAGAGGCTGGCTGTTTATAGAGCTCTGTTTCTGTGAACATTTAGACAAAGGCGAAAGGAAGAAAAAGATGTAGGATTATAAAAACAAGAACCACTGTGCACAGACATATGTAAGACAAGGGTTTCAGCTGTCGCATTCCTTGTGTCAAGCAACTCTTAAAGCACAGCGTTAGAAGCGACCAAAGACAAAAGAGACTAGACTGCTGTGTGGTCCAAAGTTAAGTTCTCTGACGAATGTACATTTTGAATATGCTTTGGAATCAAGGTATCAGAGTCTGGAGGAAGAGAGGAGAAGCACAGAATCCACGTCACTTGGACTATTTTAAAGTTGTGTGTGTGTATGTATATTTATCTGTATGTATCCATATAAATGGCCCAAATTAAAGGAACAATTAAACGCCACAATATAACTCCAAGTAAATCAAACTGACCACTTAGGAAGCAACACTGACAATTAACTTTACATGCTGTTGTGCAAATGGAAAAGACAACAGGTGGAAATTATTGGCAATTAGCCACTGGTGCCCTGTGCTCTTCACAGATAAAAGCAGGTTCAAACTGAGCACATGTGACAGA
>JAOUQV010000040.1:9354242-9367768 GCA_028565295.1 Aspidoras spilotus
GCCGCAAAAGGAGACCCTACACCATACTAATAAATTATTGTGGTCTAAAACCAGGTGTTTCAGTTTCATTGTCTAACTCCTGTATAAATAGATATATAATATATATATACATACATACTGATATAAATGGTATTTATACTATCTATATTCATTCATTCATTTTCTTCCACTTAATACACATGTAGTCACACGCTAGCCATTGTCGACCTGGCAAATCTGGGCGCAAGTGCAGGAACAACCCCAGACAGGGTGCCAATCCATTCAAACTCCACACAGAAATCTGCAGAGTCATCAAACCCCGGTCCTTCTTGCTGCAAGGTGACAGCACTACCCACTGCACCACCATGCTGCCAGTATAGTATATGAAACATTATTATGATATTAGCAATATGTTTAAACATCATACACCTGTAGCTTGAAGTATAAAGATAGAAATTCTTGCATATTTTATATTTATGCCCATCTGCTTGTGGTATACTTTATCATAGCATGTCAAAAAAGTCATAGCATGTCAAAAAAGTCATAGCATGTCAAAAAAGTCATAGCATGTCAAAAAAGAGGAAAGAATGAGTCGAAGGTATTTTAAAAAGAACAAAAAACTAAATCCTCTTTAGAAATACAAATACAATGATTAGAACATAAATATTGTAAACAAATGTATTTAATAATTAATGATTTACAATATATTGCTTATAAAAACAAACATAAAGGCACATTTAGCTGTTTTACTGATTATTTATAAAGCTACACCTTTGGAAATGCTTTATTAAAATACTTTTTGGTGTCAGAACAGGGTCCTAGTCCCTTTTTTCCTCTCAACTGCTGTATTATGATTTCCTATTTAATACTTATATTATAATGTGCTTTACTTCTTTGGCATATAAGTAAATAATATAAAAATAATTGTTAAAGCAATATCAAATCATTTCACATTCATTTATGCACACAGAATCATACATATTGTACATGCTTACACACACACACACACACACACACACGAATACAGAGACAGTGATAAATCAAACTGTACATGTTTTAAAATCTTTTATGGATACCTGCTCAGGTAAGGTTTGAGCTGCAGTGAGCTGAGAGGAGTGAAGCACCAGCCACATCCTCTTGCCATAAAGCCACCAGTGCTTTGTTACTGACACATATGTATAGAAAATCTGATAAAGTGCATTAACTCTTTGGTTATGAGACACATCTAACGCTTAAAGCTACTTCATGAACATGTTGACCTGTGCCTCAAGGCCTCTGACACACACCTGCACACACAAGCACACACTGTTCATAGCTTACTGAATGCATTCCAGTTTCCATTGTTTGGAGGAAGCTGTACTTCTTTGTTTCTTTGTCACATGACATGAACACAGATGAAAATCTTCCAGTCCAGAGTGACAGTTCATGTGCTCTTGCTCTCTCTCTCCCAACTCTTTCACTTGTCGTCACTGACGCTTACAGAGCAGTCCTCGGGAATCTTCTCCTCAGAGCTGCTGCGGGTGGACAGCTTGTCCAGATCGTCGTTCATCTCCCTGAAGCGCTCGGCCACACACTGCGCCGTAAGCCGAGCTTCAGGGTCCTGGTCCCAGCATTCATTGATGGTGGCGCACACCAAAGCCACACCCTACAGGAAAATATATTCGTGTTATTGGATTTTAGTAAAGACAGATGGACATTCACAAGGAAGGGGCATTTTGGCATCTGCAATTCACCTACATGCAAGCTTTTAAACTGTAGGAGGAAACCCACATGGACCCAGGGAGAACATGCAAACTCAATACAGTGATGACCCAGTTTATCCAACCTGTGGATCCATCCTAGGACCTTTCTGCTGTGAGGAGACAGTTCATAGCTACTGTGCCACCCCTCCAATAACAGTATTCCTTGATGTGAATTAATTATTCTGTACCAAAGTGATTTGCTAATGTTTACATCTATTAATTTTTGTATTGCCATAATTTTTGTAATGCCATATGCCATTATCTCCTCGTGATGGTTGGCTGCACATGTGCTATAGGCATAGGTTGACTGAGCTTACCAGTCCTGTGTCAGCTGTAAGGGACATGGGGAGAAAATGCAATCTCTACACTAAAAGGATCCAGGACGCCCCAATCCACAATCATCTCCTTTGTCTTCTTGACATTGATGCAGAAGTTGCTTTTCCTGCACCAACTTTTCAGGTGTTCCATCTCCTGTCTATAGCCAGTCGAATTACTGTTAGTAATGCATCCAACAACAGCTGTGTCGTCCGCAACCTTCAAAATATGACAGCTCGGATGAATCGCTGAGCAGTCATATGTGAACAGTGTAAACAGGAGGGGGCCCAGCACACACTCCTAAGGGGAGCTGGTGCTAATGATAGTAGTGGAGGAAAAGATGCTGTGGATCCTAACAGACTGCAGCCTGTTAGTCAGGAAGTCCAGGACCCAATTGCAGATAGATGAACTCAGTCCCAGTGTATGAAGGCTGCAAACCAGAGTCTGGGGAATCATAGTGTTGAAAGCAGACAGAAAGTCTACGAAGATCATACGCACGTAGGAATACTCATGTTCCAGGTGGAAGAGGGCAGTATGGACCACAGAGAAGATGGCGTCCTCTATAAAGCTACTACATTAATTAGGTATTAGTCAGTATAAAATCTGTTCTAGCACTCTTTTTAAAAGAAGCAGAGAAAAAGAAAACTCATTTGTTGCATGCCAGATAGTTATCACTTACCCACTTACTGACATGACATCGATATCTATATGTCATTAGGAGTACACCACTAGGCTTCACTGTCTATACAATTATGAAGAAGTACTGACTTTGTTTGAATATTGGATAAGCCTATTTAACCGCCTGTGACCAAACATTTTGCCAAAGGTCAGAAGTGCCCAACTGTATAGAATGTCTTTGTACTGTATGATGCTGTGTCCTTATATACACCCATTAAAACATGGCTTGCCAAGGTTGGATAGAAAGAACTCAAATGACCTGCATTTCTGGGCAGCATCTCAAAGGCTTGGAGGTTATTATAATAGCAAAAATGGATTGTGTTTAAAAGGCACACACAGGAAGGATGCAGAGATGTCTGCAACAGCAACAGAATTTCAATTATCCGCAACAGAATTTTAATTATTTATAAACAAAATATAGCCTTACACTTTATGTTTAATACAGCATTTAGGAATTCTGTGAAACACCTTATTTTAACTATGCATTTATATATGAATATAAATATACATTCTGGCTTGATGTACAACTTCAGTTGCTCAACAACTCGGGGTCTCCGTTGCTGCCAAACATTTTCAGACAGGCCATTCTAGTAGCTGCACTATTTAACTACGAAGCCACACTGTTGTAACATGTGCAGAATGTGACTTGGCATTGTCTTTCTGAAATAGTCAGGGACATCCCTGAAACAGACGTAGCTTGGATGGCAACATATGTTGCTCCAAAACCTGTATGTACCTTTCATCATTAATGGTGTCTTCAGAGCTGTGGTTATGCCATGGGCACTAACACATCCAAATACCATCCGAGATGCTGGCTTTTGAACTTTATGCTGATAACAAAATGGACAGTCCCTTTCATCTTTGGCCCAGAGAACACAATGTCCATGATTTACAAAAACAATTTGAAATGTCGACTCGTCAGATCACAGAACACTTTTCCACTTTGCATCAGTCCATCTCAGATGAGCTTGGGCCCAGAGAAGCTGGCAGTGTTTCTGAATGTTGTTGAAATATGGTTATGGCGCTTTGAATGGTATCGTTTTCTCTTGGAGATGTGTGTTCACGGACAATGGTTTCTGAAATGTTCCGGAGCCCATGTGGTAATATCGGTTACAGAATGATGCCAGTTTTTAATGCAGTGAAATTTGAGGTATAGATGGTCACAGGCACTCAATGATGGTTTTCAGACTTGCCGCTTACTTTCAGAGATTTCTCCAGATTCTCTGAATCTTTCGATGATATTTTAGACTGTAGATTATCAAATCCCTAAATTCCTTCTTAGCATTCAATGTTGTGCTTAAACTGTTAAACTATTTACTCACACAGCTGTTCATTGTGATGAACCTTGTCCCAGCCTTCCGGGGTTCCTTTATTCCAAATCATGACACTTTCCTGTTTCCAATTAACATGTTTTGTGGAATGCTCCAAACAGGTGTTTCTGAGCATTCTTAAACTTTCCCAGTCTTTTCTTACCCTTGTCTCGATTCTTTTGGAAAGTGTTGCAGACATCAAATTCAAAATGAGTAAACATTTTTCCCCAAAAAAAAAATAAATAAAATAAACTTAATCCGTTTGAATATCTTGTCTTTGTAGTGTATTATATTAAATATAGGATTTGCAAATCATCATATTCTGTTTTTATTTGTGTTTTACACAATGTCCCAACTTCATTGGTATTGTGGTTGTATGTAACCTTGTGTATAAATATATCATTGTGATTGATATCATCATGACATGATATAGTCATTGATGATGTGTAAATTGTAAAGTGTAAATTGTCTTATGTAGCACCTTGGTCCTTCAGTGTAAATGTATCAAGTGTTTGTTCTCATACCGAATGCTTTGTCCAGCTGCTAGGGATCTCAGGTCTTCCCCGGTCTCGAAGCACGTTGTCCTTCATGCTCTCCACACAGGGGTGCTCTCGCACTTTAGAGCCAAATGGAGGTTCATAATCTTTTACCTCTGAAACACAGGCACCCACCCACCCATACACAAACACACACACAAGACAGATAAGAATACAATTAATCACTCACAGTATATCTTTCTACATGAGAAGTGCATTATTAGAGATCGTAACTGTCCTCTGAGGCTTGAAGTGTCAATGTGAGAAATGCTGAGGTTTGGGAAACAGTAACATCAGAACCCACTTTTGGAAATATTCATTTGGCACTCTGCTTAACAGTGGGAAGGCAAACAAATGAAAAACCTACACTGGCGCGATCAGCTTACAAGCAGATTGCCAACAATAATGAGAAGTTATGATGCTGCGATGTTTGTTTTCCGTATGAGAACAAATTGGAGGAAATATGGGATAATGACTGGACTGTGCCAGAGAGAATGCGGACAACAATATTTCAGTCATTTTCCAAGCCCTGTGAGATAGACCTCATAGCAGCTGTTCTATAACTCAAAACAGCTTTGCCTTATACCTCTCACCCAACCATCCATCCACACACTTACACACACACACACACACACACACCCACACATACATACAATTTCGACAACTAGAATTACATATGGCAAAGGCTATATTAGAACAGTGAGAATGTCTGCTATTACAATGCTAACCAAAATCCATTCCCACAAATGTAAGCATATGAATGTGTTTACTCTGGATAATGCTTAAAAAAACATGGAATGTGTTATGTGGTTCTTCCTTGCTATACAGGCCCACAGGAAGAGGCTAGACCAGCATGGAGTCTGGGACAGGAAATACAGGGCTGTGATTGGGCCCCCACAGTGTAGCTGACTCCACAAGCGCACACATCCTGTTTTTGACAAGTGGACTTCCCCTGTTTCAATTCTAAAACAAAGCAGTCATATGGCATTAACCACTGTTCCTTCTGTCCCTGTTAGGCTGTTGGCTCGAGAAGGCAAAAATCAGGCTACCCACACGGTAACCTCTGTACATTCTGTGCCGGAGTGAATTGTCAGTCACACACCTTAAAGGCATCAGATGAACACATTAACAGAGAAAATTGAGCCTTAGTTTTCCATCTGCTGTCTATCTGATATGGGGCTGTGAGGGTGCTCACTATGTGAGGAATGCCGTCGTTTTGGTAACAGATGTCCCACACCATATTGATAGACTCTAGGAGAGCTTTCCAGGAAACAAAAACAGATGACCTTTCTTATTCATATTGAAATTAAACTAGGTATAAGAGCAGGATAATATGGCACCCTAGACCAAAGCGGAATTCATGAACTAGCTAATTTACTGAACAATAAAGAGGCAACAACAATTGGCCATCATTTATGACTTCAAGAATGTTGTGCTTGAGCTGTGAATATGGACGCATGTCAGCGAGAGAGAACAAGCCTACTTTGAATATGACACCTGAAGTGACATATGGTCGGCCCATATGGAGTTCTGTCAATTGCTGCACAGCTGACATGCTGTTATTCCTTCCATATCACAGAGGGTAGGAGTGGAAGTAATATTTAGGCTGGCTGCTTTTCAGCTAGCCATTTTACTCTACGCTGTCCTAGCCAGAGCCACACCCTATGCTAATTTAGGACTCTGTAACAACAACAACACAGTCTGCCAGAGCACAACATGACAGATTCATGACTGCCTTACAGCCTGTACTAGTGAATTATGGTGGTCCAATCCTGAAAAAAACAGACCTATGATAGATCTTAACTATTCTCCTACATAGGTTCAGAGAGATAGGCAGGATTCCGACATTCAGTGTCTCTGGTCTGTTGGGAAATGTCTCAAGTTTGGCAGATAAGCCTTCAGGAGCCTCTCAATCACAGTGAGGGCATGCTGGGGCATGTGGGTAACACAAATCTTGTGATTTTATGGTATGCTTTACACCACACTTACGCACATACACACATGCACACAAAAAGTGTGTACACGGCTCATTAAAATAGCTATGAACAACTGGGTGAAGCCCAAGCATGTCAGTATGTCTATAAGCTGTGGCACAGAATTTTATATCACTTATTAGACGTATGTGTATCAGCAATTAATTTAGAAAAAACCCACTGATTCGCTCTCAATCATGCTAGGATGTTAGGATATAGAATTAAAAATGGCATCATTTTAAAGGGGTTATATGTAAACCTATAAAACTTACTGTGTATAGTGTGTATTTGTCAACAGTTAACGAAAAATAATTTTTTAAAGATCATGTTACAATTCACATGCACACTGGTCCACCAAACCCCCCCCCAGCATTTCTTTCCACCTGCTCAAAGAAGGACTGACATTCTACACATTCCTTACACTCCAGCAGCTCAGTTAATAATATTGCTACTATGTTCCACTTTAAAGTTATACTGAGGCTTCCAAATAACAGGAAGCAGCAATTCAGACAAAACCACGCACAGGCCACATTGAGCTTTCTGTGAACAGCTCTGGGACAATAGCCTTGCCGCATTGGCAAAACATATCACCACAGACTAATGGGAGAAATAGCTAACTTATTTTCATACAAACACTGTCTCTATAGAAATACAACCATGTTCCTTTAAAGTTTTAGATAAATGAATACAAGATGGTTCTTTTTTTTCAATATATTGTACCATAAATAGAACAGACACAAAGAATGCCTATGTATGATGATATGAGAGATCTCACCTCCAATGGCGTTACACCTGGAAGTAATCTCCCACAGCACCAGGGCCATAGAGTAGACATCAGTCTGCTTAAAGGATTCAATGTTCTCCAGATTGATTCTGGACTCGAGCACCTCTGGCGCCATGTACCTCGCTGTTCCAACCTGAAATGAGGAGACAATACAGAGTCATAGCTCATTACATTGCTTTCTCTCTGTAGTCTAAACTCTGTTTAAGATATGATCTTCATATTTGACTTATCAACATAAGACACTACATTATCTGATCACTGAGTGATTACACTTTGAATTCAGAACAATGATCTTAAACACAAAACATTAAGCTGGTGTTATCAGCTGATGTTTATTAAAATATATCATATATTTTATTGCATTTATAAACTGCACAACCAAACTATTATAGATTTGGACAAAATCGATACCACTAAATATTCGAAGAAAATATTATTACAAAGAAAATACAGTTCCATCTGAATAGGATGTGACTTATTTAATCATTCACTCAGCACCTCGGCTCATTGCATTTTTAGACTGTGAATCATAAATCAGGGCAAACACAAAGAACAAAGTTCACACACAAATTGAAGTGTTAAGATGCTCATGGGGGGAATTACCTTGCAAGTTCAAACATATCCCTGTCTTAACTCTTCAAACTTTCCGTTGTGAGTTTCTGCATTAGCACACAACTGTGCAACATCAGGGGTGGCAATATACAGTGGTGCATGAACATTTGTGAACCCTTTAGAATGTTGTATATTTCTGTATAAATCTGACCAAAAACATCATGAGATCTTTCATAAAAGTCACAAAAGTAGACAAAGAGAACCCAGTAAAACAAATGAGACAATAATAGGAGTGGCAAAAGTATGTGAAACTTCAGAATTAGCAGTTGAAGGTGAACTTAAATTCAGGATGACAATCAGATGTGAGTGGGCATCCTAATTTATTTAAAGAACTCTGATCTTTCAAAGTCTGCTCTTCACAACACGTTTGCGGAAATGTATTATGGGACAAACAAAGGACAATTCTGCGGACCTAAGAAACAGAGTTGGTGATGCCCATCAGGCATTTAGAATCCACCAAGAGCAAGGTGTCGGAAAGGTTACAAAGGTCCCCAGGGTAACTTCTAGGCAACTGAAGGCCTCTCTTAAATTGGCTAATGTTAATGAGTCCACCATAAGCAAAACACTGAACAAAAATGGTGTGCATGGCAGGGTTGCAAGTAGTAAGCCACTGCTCTCCATAAAGAACATTGCTGCTTATCTGCAATTTGCTAAAGATTGCATAGACAAATCAAAAACATACTGGAAGAATGTTTTGTGTATGAGACCAAAAGAGAACTTTTTGTTTTAATTAAAAGTGTTAGTTTGGAGAAAGGAAAACACTCTATTCCAACATTAGTGAAACATGCCGGTATTAGTATCACGATTTCGGACTGTTTCTCTGCATCTGGGCCAGGACAGCTTGCCATCATTGATGAAATAATGAATTCTAAACATATCAGAGAAATCAGAAAATTCTAATGGAAAATATCAGGACATATGTCCAAGAGAAGGTGGATCATGCAGCAAGACAACAAACTTAAATACACAAGTAATTCTTGCTAAGAATGGTTAGAGAAGAATAAAGTTATAAATAATGTTATGGAATGGCCACGTCAAAGACATGATCTTAATCCAATGGAAATGTTGTGGAAGGATCTTAAGCGAGCAGATATATAGAAAACTTTACAAACATTCAAGCACCACTGTATGAGAAAGGAAATTAGTGCAAATATACACTATATTTCCAAAAGTATTCGCTCACCTGCCTTGACTCACATATGAGCTAATCCTTAGGGTTCAATATGACATCGGTCGACCATTTGCAGCTAGAACATATTCAACTCTTCTGGGAAGGCTGTCCACATGGTTTAGGAGTGTGTTTATGGGAATTTTTGACCATTCTTCCAGAAGCGCATTTGAGATGTGACATACTAATGTTGGACGAGAAGGCCTGGCTCGAGAAGGTTTACATTCTAATTCATCCCAAATAAGTTCTATTGAGTTAAGGTCAGGACTTTGTGCAGGTCAGTGAGGTTCATCCACATCGGACTCTGTTATCTATGTCTTTATAGACCATGCTTTGTGCACTGGTGCACAGTCACCAACAGTTTCCACAATGTTGCAAGCATGGAATTGTCTTGGTATGCTAAAGCATCCATAGACATGTGGCCATGGAAGTAATTGGAACACCTGATTCCGATAATTTGGATAGGTGAGAAAATGCTTTTGGAAATATAGTGTATGTCTTTCTAACTTAGGGCCTGATTCTCTTTTGTAGCACTGTGAAGCTTTCTGAAACTGAACTGCGGCTGATCTATTGAGCATAAGTGGTAATATCAAGTTGATTTTCTCTATTGGAAAATATGTATTTATATAGAATTAATAAGATGAAAACATATCTAAGCATAAATTCATCCTAATACCTGTTGTCAAAGTACAGTGCAAGTAAAAAAGACAAATGTAAACTATTAATTGAAGATTTTGCATATTTAAAAAACTAACACCATGCTTTTTTCCATTTTTTTAAATAGAACAAACGTCTACACAATTCATATTTTCCCCTGAAATTGCCTAAATGTCTCTTTCCTGACCCTTGAGAATAAAACATTGCATTACCTGTCCACTGTTGGCGAGATCATCCACAGACAAAGAATTATCCAGTCGTAAAGCCAAGCCAAAGTCACACAGGCAACATGTGAGGTCGTTCTTTACCAAGATGTTGGAACTTTTGATGTCTCGGTGGACGATTGGCACTTTTGGCCTTCCACAGAGTGTGCGCTCACTATGTAGATGAGCAATGCCCCGTGCCAGTGAGCCACCGAGCTGTCGTAGGTCCTCCCAGCTTATCAGGTGCCGAGTAAGGTAGTCCTGAAGATTTCCCCGAGGATGGTAGGCTGTGATTAACCAAAACTGCCTTTCAACCTTCCTTTCTTCAGCTGTGAGGAAGTGCAGCACATTCTCATGCTTCAGGTCAATGTCAGAGAAGACATCTTTTTCATTCTTCCAGGAGGCGTATTCTTCAAATGGGAAGATTTTCACAGCTACTGTCTCGAACTGCTGTGATGAGCTCTGCCTCAGTTTGGCCCGGTAGACCTCTGCGAAACGACCCTTGCCCAACTGCATGTCCAACTCGATGGGCAATGGTTCTGTGTTATGGTTAAGGTTATTGGCATGCGTGGAGCTGCTGTCTGAATGATCATCATCCATCATGATGGCACAAGCATCGCTACAGTCTAATGGACCTTTGCGTTTTGGCTTTTTGGTTTCCCACTCACTGAGCTTGCGACGCCGGTACATGCGGTACCAGTAGAAGGAAGCCACGACGACTACAGCGAGCACAAGCAGAGGCAGCAGGCTGACCATGATTACTAACACCACCTCATGGTCTGTGGTGCCTGGGGGGGCAAACAGAGGAACAAAGCATTATCAGTAAATTTTTGCAAATAAGGTTTTTCAAAACAACTACACCACCTCCAACAATTATAACTGGAGTCTCTATAATATATTCTACGTTATAAAATAAACGAAAGATCACAGGGATGCTACATTTCTCATTTGGTTTGCGTTTCCGAGAGACACACATGAGGGAAATGAGGAAAGGGATTATACAATGAGACTCTGTCTTCAACCAAAAAGGAAATTTACCATGCCTTTCAGACTTCCTGCCAACCTGAGGTTTGGGTTTGGCAAAGCTTCTCGAAACATTACAGGTTATGTATAGAGGCTGAGACAGTCTACTGCCAGCTATAAGGGGCACAAAGTGGGGCAAAAAAAACTCAGCATGTCTACATTCCATTGCATGCACATTACACACTATTATAACTATAGTACAGACAGAAAACACTTAAAAATAGTAGCCGACTCTGGAACATTTATCATGACAATAAAAGAAAAAAAACGGAAAGGAAAGTATTTCAAAACAAAGAAAGAAGATGGAAGACAAAAATGTACAGATTTATATGTTACAGAATGCAATGCACATTTTTACCCCCAGTGGCAGAAACTGTTAAAATAACTCCCAGCTGTGGAGAGCAGTGCAATTTTTTTGCATTCGCAGACCATTTAATTAAACAGATAACTGTGTGTGTGCATGTGTACTTGTTGAAATATCTTCATGAGGACCAAATGTTCTAACAATTATAGAATATTGTGAGGATACTTTGCTGGTCCCCACATATATTTTCTTTTAACAAAAAAAATAAATAAATAAAAGAAAAAATAACCCAAACGCTTAGTTTTTCATTGCTGAGGTTAAAATTGTGGCAGGGTTAGGGTTAATTAGCTACTTTAATAAGTATGTCAATAGAAGGTCCTCACAATTTTAGCAATGCCTGTGTGTAGAGCCCTTTAACAGGCACTAGGCAGCTTACTAAGCTTATGTTCTTATAAGCCCCTGACTCACAGGTTAGTCAAATAGATCATAATTGTTTCAACATTTCAGTAGATCACACATCATTGCAACACAAACAAAACACAACATGACATAACAAATTAATAATATAACATGACTACATAATATTGCATGATTTATTTTTATAAATACTTACACTGATTTTAGAAAAGTTTAACTTCCACACCCTGCAGACAAATGTCTCATGTTTTCTAAAGGACTGAACTACAAAACACTGCAAAGTTTGTGCACTTCCCGCAAATGTGATGGTGGGATACACAAAAGTATTCCAAAAGTATTCGCTCACCTGCCTTGACTCACATATAAGCTAATCCATATGGTTCAATAAGACGTCGGCCCACCCTTTGCAGCTAGAACAGCCTGTCCACAAGGTTTAGGAGTGTGTTTATGGGAATTTTTGACCATTCTTCCAGAAGCGCATTTGTGAGTTCACACACTGATGTTGGACGAGAAGGTCTGGCTCACAGTCTTCACTCTTATTCATCCCAAAGATTTTCTATCGAGATAAGGTCAGGACTGTGCAGGCCAGTCAAGTTCATCCACACGAGACCCTGACATCCATGTCTTTATGGACCTTGCTTTTTGCACTGGTGCACAATCATGTTGGAAGTGGACGGGGCCAGCTCCAAACTGTTTCCACAAAGTTAGGAGCATGGAATTGTCCGAAATGTCTTGTTATGCTAAAGCATTCAATATATGTGGCCATGGCGGTGATCGGAACACCTGATTCTGATAATTTGAATGGGTGAGCAAATACTTTTGAAAATACAGTGTATTTACATAGCAGGACATATCACAGCATTATTGGCTTTACACTTTAATAAAGCTTACAATCCGTTGTTTGGACAGAGAGCATGGTTGTTTTGTGAGGCTGGGATTAGTAATATGCATAGTAAAGTTTTTGGGTCATAGTTAATTGTTTGTTATGGTTACAACTCCGTTTCACAGTACGACTCGAGCCAGAAAAGTGTTTAGCCCCCCCCCCTCCAGAGCTCTCTCTCTCTCTAGGTTGCCGTGACTCATACCTGTCTGAGCATCTGCTCTGGATTCCATAGTGTGGAGGAAAAAAATCATCCCAGACTAGACCTGTCAGACATACAGCGTTGCTTCTCCTTTTTCCCCCAAAGAAAATAACCAGTGATAAAAGATCAACTGAGGGTGAACAATCCTACCTCGGGACCAGTCTTTAAAATAAGTAATTCATAGAAGTGACACAAAGTAAGTTCCTGCTCATTTCTCTGTGATTTCTAAACACTTTGAGACATGAACACATAGAGACTTTTAAAATACTCACAATAGGACACAGTCTTTCATGGGGCCCTTATATTTGTGAAAATATGCACAGATAATTCGATGAGGAATTATCAGCATCAAATGTGTTTCACAGCGACAGCCTGCCACAGTGGCATATACAGTACACTAACAAGCTGAATGTGAAACTTATCATGTGTGAAGCTCTAACTATAAATGGGAGATGCTTCTGACAGCTATAAATCAAGACAGCTGCTGCCAGTATATTTGTCACACTAAGACAATCACTTTTACAAATTTAACAACAACAGCAACAACAACAATAAAAAAGAGTGTAACTTACTCTCTCTTGTTCACATACAGGGGTTAGACAATGAAACTAAAACACCTGGTTTTAGACCACAATAATTTATTAGTATGGTGTAGAGACTCCTTTTCCGGCCAATACAGCGTCAATTCGTCTTGGGAATGACACATACAAGTCTTGCACAGTGGTCAGAGGGATTTTAAGCCA
>JAOUQV010000040.1:9410619-9432670 GCA_028565295.1 Aspidoras spilotus
GTATAAAAAGATCATCTTGGGGTGGCAGCGGTTCTCAGAAGTAAAGATGGGAAGAGGATCACTAATCCCCCTAATTCTGTGCTGACAAATAATGGAGCAATATCAGAAAGGAATTAAACAGTGTAAAATTGCAAAGAATGTGAACATATAATCTACAGTGCATATCATCATCTACAGTGCATAATATCGTCAAAAGATTCAGAGAATATGGAAATATCTCTGTCTATATGGTTTAAGTCTGGAAAACCATACTGGGTGCCTCTGATCTTCGAGCCCTTAGACGCACTGCATCACATACATGCATGCTTCTGTATTGTAAATCGCAAAATGGGCTCAGGAATATTTCCAGAGAACATTATCTGTGAACACATTTTACAGCGCCATCTGCCGTTGCCAGCTAAAACTCTATATATTTTGAAAAAGAATCTGTATCTAAACAATATCCAGAAGTGTAGATGTCTTCTATGGGTCAAGGCTCATTTAAAATGGACTGTGGCAAACTGGAAAACTGTTCTGTGGTCAGATAAATCAAAATTCTTTCTTTATGGAATTTGTTCTTTATAGAAAATCAGGGATGCCATATCATTCAGACTGAAAAAATGTGGGTAGCTTACACATCTGGAAGGACACCATGAATGCTGAAAGGTATATACAAGTTCTAGAGCAACATATCCAGATGACGTCTCTTTCAGGGAAGACCTTGCAGACCTTGTAGTGTTAGATACATGGTTATTCTAATGCTGTTTCATTCAAATCATTAATTCTAATCCTAGGCTAATTTGGGTTCTATAAACAGGTACAAACACATTTAGCAAATAAGTAGATCCGTTTTCTAAAGTAATGCACCAGCGATTAACACTTTGATTCTTAACAAAAGGAACAAATCAGCTACTGTTTATAGAGAAACATCTCTGCCTCTTCTATAGCTAAATGTCAGCTATGAACATTAGCATTGTGTGGATAAGTCAGGGAGGTCGTGGATAGAGGGATAAAAGGTTAAAGGTCAGTAAGGCGTTTGAAACACTCACTTGTGGATAAGAACAAGTACTCTATCGATCAGTATGGAGGAGTGGGATGAGATCAGGCGTGGGGGGTCACTGACCAAAGCAGCAGAGTGCCCTGACCTCTCATTCTTTCCATCTCTGTATTTCCACACTGCATTTACTGTGCTAAAATATACTGTATTATGTTCTGTTCCTGTATAGATGTCACATGTGGTGTATATTAGACTTCAGGGGTATGTCCACTAGTCAATGCTTGTGAGAATAAGCTGCACATGCTGCAACAGAGCATATCATTTGTGTATCCATGGTCCCCTCCGCTGGCCTTTTGGTGAAATAACATACAGTGTGTTGGTCCAGGAGATTTCAGAAGTGTCATTAACAAAGACGCACACATAAACAAATGACATTTTAACCTTTTTTTATTGAAAGCTTCATTGAAATAATAATTCATAAAGATAAACAGAAGTTTAAACTCAACATCCACTGATTTACAAAAACTCTCAGGATCACTACTCGAACACATGGGAGGCATGAATGTGCAGCATGAAATAATAGCATCCTAGAATTGGTTTACTTTCATTAATCTTTTCATAAACACATATATAGAATTTTTTTCTCCATAAATACTTTTTCATTTCTTTTCTAATAAGTTACATTTGCGCAAATATTCAGATGTTTCAGCTGAACTTGGTAGATCTGATTGAATAGCCTCTGTCCTAACACAATATGACAGCCTCTGTTTTTAAAGCCACAGCGCTTGATCAGTCTGTAAAGTTACTTTCTCGATAATATTTGCTAGCCAATTATATGAGCCAATGTGAGCATATTAAGGACCATAAATTGTGTCATGGTTTGTAGTGGTTGGTTGGTACGGTTCAAGTTCAGTGAAATGAAAAACTCAGCAATGAGTTCATTAGGTAATTTAATGTAAGGACAAATCACTGCAATAAACTTGCCATTGTCTCCACAAAGTCCAATAATTATTATGGTTTAGAGATTCATTTGGGGATTATACAATTCAGTACTGTATTTAATTATAATGTTCCCCTCAAATGAATGTAACAGTTTAGTTCGGCTTGCTGTGGCTTCTACGGTGTGAAATCTCATTAGGAATGGAAGAGCACATTTTAGGTACTGAAGGCTGTAACACTGTAACAGTGCTAGCGTTTAGAGCAGCTATCTCTGGATCTTTAGTGTATACAGTATACTCTAACATACAGGAAGAATTGGAACCCTTTCCATAGGGGTGAATATAGCTGCTCTTCTAACACTGTTTTCCTTATTAAAACATTAGTCCATTTTTAATCTCCTCCCATATGTCACTGTAGCCCTCTGAATACTGAATGCTTTTTAGCAGCAGTTTTATATGGTAAAATGAATCCTCCATAAAACAGTCGCGAAAGAAACAGTAGGAAAAGTGTAGCAACCTCTGTACTTTAAAAACAGCCTTCCTTGATCAGTTCCACTCTGTAGCCTATTCATCATGCTGGAGAGACTTTCGTATTCATCACACCTGTTCCATTATACTCATTATTCCAATGACAAAAAAATATATATAGTCCCTGTCCTATCCCACCCCAACATCAACATCAACATCCACCCCAGCATCCACATAGTTAAATTACATCAAATGTTTCATTCGAGGCAGTAGAAATCTAATTTAATGGTATCAGCAGCAACCGGTTTGCCTTAGCAACATATATAAAAGTGAACACACAGAACAATCTTCTCTACAAGCCACCAGCTTTGCTTCTGACCAGACCTGTAGCGGATTATTTGTATAGATTGATAGCCGGTATGCGTACGGAGCAGGAAACTGGTTAGCACCCAGAGATGCCCAATGTGATGGGAATGTGATATTAGATGAAGTTCAACAAACTGGTCATGCAGACTAACAGCTTGGAATGAGTTAATGCAGAAAATGTCTCAAGTATTCGATTCAGAATAGTTGGGTTTTCAAATGGCTTCCTTAAAGTTTCAGCATGAGTATGCAGAAGGGTACATGTGGAAAATTATTAAAATAGCTGACCATCAATCTACGAATGGACAATGGGTAAAATATAGTGCACTAAATGTGGAAAGGTCAATATGTGTATTTAAGCTTCAGGCTGAGCAATAAAATGTAACATTAGAGAGATAGTTTATGAATTATGGATAACAGCTTCTTCCTTTTTTCTAAGGTGAATCCTGTTTTAGATTCGGTTGCTAAGAATGAGGTGAGAACAATCACGTAGTCTAAACAGTTAGCATGCTCTGCCTGGTATTTCTCACTCTTATTCCTATGAATCAAATCATTGCTTTTGTTTTTGGCAAGGCACTGGAGTAACCACCTGATCCCAGTCACGTTGCTTTCCATTGCAACTTATTAGCTTTAGTAGCATTGGGGTTTCCACAAAGGTGTGAGTCTTTTGTAAAGCGGGACCTTTATTTGAGTGCATGGCAAAGAAGAAATCTGTAATGCTTTTTCATGCGGCTTGTCAGGTAGCTTACTTCCAGTAATGCATTCCATACTGTTTGTATAACACATTTCCTGTTTCATTAAGGCAGAACTGCTTAAGACTGAGGTAGCAAACTGCAAAGAAGTTTAAATACACATGTGTGACTACAAAAATTTTGGCAGAGGTTATGAAATGTTTGTGACACTCGGGACCCTTGAAAAATTTCCTGCAAGCTTGTCAGAGGAGCATCAATATATAACACTGGGAGAGACTTGGAGTCAGTGACCTGTGGTTGCTGTAACACAGAGCTAAGAGTCAGAATACTTTTCATTTTTACAGCTTCTCTTATGCCATCTGCTGGGGATACACCACACTCGAAACATCGCATGCAATTGAGGAGAATTTCCTTCTCCCTGTCTGAGTGACTGGTAGAAAAATTTAACCCCAAAACCCACGCCTAATGGAAGTACTGGTCTGGCCATCAAGGTCAAACATATACTTATGAGACACAGACACTCGAACAACAAGGCAAAAAAAATTAATTAGAAAGAGAAAAACATCTAATCCACTGTCTCTACAGGGGGGGGTTCTTCATCTTTGGTATAAAATATGCCATCCATGGGCTGCATTTGTTCCACAGCTAAGAAAGACAAAAGAAATTGTCAACAATTTCCTATTTCTATTGCTTTTTTGCACACATTTGCTTTATTTTAATTCAAAAGCTCCTATCTACTTACTTTTGCACTGCCAGTATTTTTTTATTTATTTTATTTTATTTTTTTTTGTATTTTTTCGCAATGAAACAAGCAAAGCAGGCAGAAAACACCTTAAAGCTCATAAAAATATTGCAGATAAAAACAATAATGCCATTAAAAATGATCTCCACTACACAGTAACAACTGCATTTCCCAGGATGCAGTGATTTAACATTTTCTTTCTTTTCTTTATTTTTTCTTTTTTTTGCCTAAAAATGCAACTCTGTTTAAACACATCACTATATTTTTTTGACTGTCCTTTCTTTTAAACACAAAGTCGCCACTGATAATTTAAAATATCTGAACAAGACCTTCCTCAATCCTCTGTACAGGTAAGTCATCAATCCCCAGGCCCATTTGTTCTTTCAGAAAGCTTTTTTTTTTTTCTTTGATTTTATTCATTTATTTTTTTATTTTTTGCAACAAGACGTTCAGTTTGGGAAAAGTCTTAGACATTTCTCAAAATTAAGGCAACAAAGATGATAAACATTGATATTCTCTAGAAAACTAAAATATAACTCATAAAAAAATCAAATGTAGCTTAGTATCTGAGGAAGACTCTTTTTCTTTCATTCTCTCTCTAATGCTTCCTCTAATAGAAAACTCACCATAGCTGAAAACCTACCGGCACATTCAGAAAAGAACTCGAAAAGTTTGTACTGGAAATTCAACAATTCATGAAAAAAAATGTCTTGTAAAGTTGTGTCCATTAAACTCTAACTCCACGACTGCATCTCTCCCTCTCTCTTTCTCTCTCTCTCTCTCTCTCTCTCCATTCTGACCATGATGTAGGCTTTCAACTGGATTCTCCTGCTCTGCGCAGATGTCTGATAAATTCCCTTTTGTTTGGTGCTTGTGCAAAGGTGGACCCAAACATCTTCTGCTCAGTCTTTCTTTTTGTCCTCAGCACAGTCCCCCAATCTCAAGGCAACGCAGTCACCCCAACACCCTCCTCCTCCTCCGCCTCCTCTTGTTATCTGATCACACAGGGAACAGGAAGAACGGAACGATGGACAAAGCAGCCACAGATGGATAAAAAAAGACAGAAAAGGGAAATAATCAAGATACAACACACTATGCACCTGAAATTTAAACTTGAGTAAGACATGATCTTGAAGCATTGAAGGAAACAACCACTCTGAAACATGCCTGTTAGTGCTTATAATGAGCTTTGCAATACAAGTGCTAATTCTATGCTTTATTTTTGCTGTTCAGCAGTTGACTGCTGTCGTAATATTACATAATAAAAATGTAACTGACCTCAGGTTCAAGTGAAAACAGTCATGTTTATCCATTATCTGTAAAATGCAGATGGAGGAAATACTGTAGATGCTTGACTCTGATTTCCAGAATGCATTGCAGCTATACTAGACGATGCAGTTGTGCTGGGTTACAGCAGAGACTACTTATCAATATTTGATATTTGTATGTTAACTCTAGAGCAGCGCTAATGTCAAATGAGATTACAGCAGAGCATTTAGCATTTACATTTAGAAAGCTTCTATTCACTGTAAAATTGTGATAATAATAAGAATAATATTTTTTTTCTATTTGGTAATGCTTCCAGGATGTGTGAGGTTGAAACTCATCTAAGAAGGTGTAGAGCAAAAGCAGAGAAGGTGCATATTTATGGTATGAATTTATGTGTCAACGTCTACTCTAATAAACTGTTTTTTTTTTAACGAGGCAGATTTATTTGCATTCATTGTGCACATTTCATGCAAAATTTATGCTAAAACTCTCTCTCTCTCTATCTCCCTCTAGATATATATCTACCTTGCGAATATTACTTAGAAATATTAAGCAATATCACTATATATCAAATGCAGTTGCAGATAGCGCTATCTAAATATGGAACACCAAAAGGGCCATGCTTTTATTACACATGCAAGAAGATCCATCATGTAGATTTTATTTCCCAGGTTTGCACTATTTATGGGGTGTAAATGTGTAAAAACGACTCTGAGCAACAGAAATGTAAAGGTGAATATACAGATTGCTGTTCATCAAAAGGAACCACCACCAGTGAACGAAGAGATCAAGCAAGCCATTTTAGAATTAGCTACACAAAAGGCACCTGGTACCGATGACAAAGCAGTAAAACTGCTCAGGTTTGGAGGAGAGATGACGCTGAACAAGCTTCAGAATGTATGTATAGAAGTGTGGAAAACTGGAATCTGGCCAGAAGAATGGACACAATCAATGTACAGGTCCAAAACACTAGTATTACATTCTAGCAAGATCCTGTTGCGAGTGATCTTGCAGCAGATGCAGATCAAGCTCACACAAAGTAGAGACTGACAAAGAACAAGCTGGATCAGATCACAAACCTCTGGATCATCCTGGATGAAGCAAGAGAATGGAACTAGGCACTTTATTTTTGTTTCATCAAGTTAACAGAGGTACAGCATGGCCAACTGTGAATATCTATGATTGAGATGGGTTTCCACCCACACATGGTCCAACTGCTCATAAATCTCTACAGTCTACAGTATTCAGCAGTAAGAACAGACAATCACACACTAGCATCAGAGAAGTCAACCGTGGCTAAATAAATAGGGTAGAGGGCTGGGGACCAAGAGATCGCCGGTTCCCCACTCTAGGCACGTCATGGATGAAGTGCTATTGAGCAAGGCACCCAACCACCCAGTGTGCTACTTTTACTACTAATACCACCATTACTACTACTACTACTATTAGTACTATTATTATAATTTAACACCAACATTACTACTGATAATACTATTACCACTAATACTACTACTAATATTACTACTACCACTATTACTAATGCTACTACTATTACTATAACTATTACTACTATTACTCTTGGTACTACTACTCTTACTATCGAATGAGCAAGCAGATATTTATGCTGTTCCGCATTATGCTAAATATTAAATGAATAATACTTTTGTTTGATCAGCAATCCTAATTTTCACAAATCCTACCGGGTAAAATTAAATGGGATGGGTGCCTCTAGCATCCAGCAAAGTTTACCCTAATATCAGATTCCTCCCCCGTCCAATGTTCCTGATTACTGAAAATCATAAATTGCTCCAACAAAGATAACATTAATTACAACTCATAGAACCTCATCCATCATGTCTCACAACCCACGGGAACCTCATCCTTCATTGAGCTATTTATTGGTGATCAGCCACAGGATGGCTCTATTTCTGTGACCGGATAATTTGATACCAATTTCAATACCATTAAAAGAATTTTTAATCCACAGTAGTTATGTATCTTTGATACGTCATCCATGTAAATAAAAAGCAACATTTCTTTAACAAATATATGATAAACTGTTAATATAATTGAATCATCCCCTCTATTTTTCCGCATGCTCTCATCTCATTTATACTTATGTCACTGTGATGCATCATTTTTGCATGCTTTGCACGTTTTAATACTATAAATTAAGACTTAATTATGACCATTTAACATTTTATGTTTCCATTGTACTTTAGTGCTAAATAATTTACACTACATAAGGTGTGAACAGTTGAACTAATTGTACTAATTGTTTTGTGTGTGTGTATATTAAAAGGACATGATATAATTGTACTGTTTTATGGCTTTTTTGGTGTTCCTTATCTACTCAATCTGCTTCACATCTGCTCCAGCACAACTGCACGTGCAATTATTGGATATTTTAATTGGACACAATTGTTGGTACCCCTCGATTAATGAAAGAAAAACCCACAATGGTAACAGAAATAGCTTTATTTCTGACAGAAGTAATAATAAATAAAAGAATCTATGAAAATGAATAAATGAAAGTCAGTTACTGCTTTTTAATCATGCTTCAACAGAATTATAAGAAAAAAAAACTCCTGAAACACTTCGGGACAGAAATTATGGTACCCTTAACTTAATACAGTATTTTGTTGCACAACCTTTTAGAGCAATCACTGCAATCAAACAATTTCTGTGTCTGTCAAGAGACTTCTGCACCTCTCAGCAGGTATTTTTGCCCACTCCTCATGAGCAAACTGCTCCAGTTGTTTACTTTCAAAGATGCTCAGTAGGATAGAAGTCAGGGCTCTTAGAAGTTCAGTGTTTTTTTTTATCTTAGACATTATTTGGTGTTTTTAGATTTGTCTTTATCCTGTTGCAAACCAATGACCTGCGACTGAGACCAAGCTTTCTTACACTGGGCAGCACATTTCTCTTTAGAAATTTCTCCCTGTGCCTGATGCAGTCAGAACATAACGGAGCCTTCTCCGTGTTATGCAGTGGGGACAGTGTTCTTTTCTTAATATGCTTCATATTTCTGTCTGTAAACATAGAGCTGATGTGCATAGCCAAAATGTTTTATTTTTGTCTCATTGCCCATAGGAAATTCTCCCAGAAGCTTTGTGGCTTGTAAATATGTAGCTCTGGCTTTTTTATGTTTTGTTTTAAACAATGGTGTCATCCTAACATGTCCCTTTGGTCACATTTTTCAGGGGTACCATCATTTCTGTCCAGAACTGTTTCATGAGTTTATTTTTTTTATAATTCTGTTGAAGCATGGTTCAAAAGAAATATCTGACTTTCATTTGTTCCTTTTTCATAGAATTTTTATTTATTATTACGTTTGTCAGATTTAAGTTATTTCTGTTACCATTGTCGGTTTTTCTTTTATTTCTTTCATGCTAAGCATCCAAAGAAGGTCATGTACTAAAGTGAAAATGCAGCAAAAATTTGCTTGTGTGGAGTTCATAATGCTATTGCTTTTCTAGCAACACTGATATTGCTAGCTATTGTGTGCTTAATATATTTTTTTATTTAATTTCTACATGGATTTCATAAATGGTATATACATTAACAATAATGTAGCAATGTGATTTTACCGTGTGTTTTACATTTGGTATGGATTTTAATGCTGGCTAAAAAGTTGCTTTATAAAGTACAAGAGTTGTGTGAACCTTTAGGGAAAATAACATATTTATTTTATAATAGATTATTATATTTGAATAAATGAGGGTTATAAAATCTCCATGATTACAAGGCCTGAGTTGCCTGACATATCCCTGCATTAAGAACTCGTCATAGGAAGTAGTAATCTTTCTTTGCAAGTAAAATAACAACATATTTGGATTAATAACGCTTGCGATTTAACTGGAAAGGGCGATATACAGTATATTTTATAAGACATACATTTTACATTTAAATAGTTATAATAGTTAGTTTTCTGCATCACCATCATCACTGTCATATCATGCATGTGCCATCCTCACTTTGAGATGACTGGCTGCACAGATGTGCGCCGTGGAATAGGGTATAACTAAGTTATTTCCCCAATCTCTTGTCAGATGTTGCAACCCTGGGGAGTTTAACCCCAGTAATTAATGCTCCTGGCTTTTTCCAAAAGTGCATGCTCTACAAACTAAGCTACCCAGGTTGGAATCATCATCATTACTAAAAATAACATCTATAAGCAAGAGCTTTTCATATCATTAATCAAAATCCAGCTAGGACTTTCACAGAGACACTTTTTCCATTCTGTCCAGGTAAAAGTCTGATATGCCTAATTTTTTTTCTGTTTACTTTACCCATAAAATGTCTGACATTTTAGTGAGGGTTGGGCAATCTGCGAGTCTACCTACTGGATATACTAAGTATATCTTATTATACACGACATACACCAGCCCACAGCCTTGAACAGCACAGCCTTGCACTATTCAGTAATTAACTTGTGTACGTGTATATGTAGAGATGTGGTAACTACATGTGCGTGTATTGCAGATGCAGTATCAGGCGTCTCACTTAGCAGGCTGATAGGAGTAGGTGGGAGTGTGATCAGCTGTGCCATCCACACAGAGAGGATGCTGCTGCCCGCTGGCATCCTGGGAAGAGGGAGGAACACTTTGTGGAGAAGCCTCTGTTACCACACCCTGGGAGATATAATAAACAAGGGCAAAAGTGTCATGTGACCAAAAGCAAAAATAGAACACATTTGAAAGTAGATATTAAACAGGAAGGTGAGCAGGAGGTGGAGGTTAAATACGGTTATGCTCTTATTACTCCAATCACAGTGGTGCTGGAAAGTTTGTGATGCCTTAGAATTATCTATATTTCAGCTAAAATATGAAAAATATATCTGCATCAGAATATAATAATAATGATAATTAGGTGCAAAATAAAAATACTTTGCTTTCAATTTCCAGTTTCACACTGACCCTATTTTAGATCCCCCTTAAATAAAAAGAATTGCCTTCAATAGGAAAAAACTGAGTATTTCTTACACTGAACACAGTTTGCTGTAGAACTAAAGAATAAATAAAAGTGGCCGTATGCCAACAATTAAAAGTCATGGTGTTTTGAATGCAATATGCCGTGTCATTTTTTTAATATAACGTTTAACATTTTGAATCATCTAGTCAATAACTGACCTTTTAGTGATGGCATTGAACTGATATTAGCCGCTTAGCATTAGCCTCTCTTATTTGGTGAAGAGAAAGAACACTTCAGACAGATATCTGTATATTCACCATTGACACACTTTCATGTGTAATTATTATTAATATTTTCAAGTGGACTCTCTCACAGATAATTTGTGAGACTACTGCTGATTAAGTCGTGTTCTGGATCAGCTCTTATTCTCATCTGGTCCTCATTAAGTTGTGCTCAGTGTGTAAAGCAGAGAGGCCTAATACACACCCCATGATTTTCAAAAACAGATTTATGGAGAGCGTTTGTCCTGTCTATTTAACAGTCTGTTCCTGATACTCACATATTACACAATCGTTCATACAGAATATTCCCTGACAATGTGCACCAGGTTCCAGAAATAAGCAAGAGAACAATTGTGAAATGATTCAGCAAAAACTGAGCATGGTCATATTTCTGCACTGGCTGAACCAGAAAGAATAGAAAAAGTTAAGGCAGTTATATTTTGCCTTTATTAATAAGCATTTGTTTCACATGAAATGACCTTCTCCTGATTACCAATTCTAATACTTTCCTCTTTCAGTATTTTTAACTGTTGTTATAGGACATTATGGCTGGGGTAATTACTCATCAGATTCTGATCGGTCAAAAGGTGTTTAATGATTGTCTCATACAGCACTGTTGTGACATGACATGAATAGCAGTGATTAGCTTGATTAGCGAAAAGGAGACAGCAAGTGAAGGGTCAGTTTAGGGAAGATTTATGATGTGTAGACAAATAGAGAATGGTCAGCGCAATTGCAAAATGTCAGGTTGCAGTATGGTGTTGTATGTTCCAAGCAATTGTGGTTCACACCATAGCACAGGTTGCTGAAAAAGGTTAATGTTTGTTGTAATGGAAAGGGGACAGTGTAGAGAATCACAACATGCTGACTATGGGGCTTCATAGTTGCAGACAAGTATAATTCCCTATGCTGACACTTGTACCTTCCAGAAAGCAGCAACAATGGGTATATGAACATTAGAAGTGGATCATGGATCAAGTTAAAAAGGTGTTCTTTGATGAATCATGGTTTCTTTAACATCATGTGCATCAATTACCTGAAGAAAAAGATGCAGTTGCAGGAAGCATAATGGGAAAAAGGGAATATAGCAATATGGCAATGTTTTGCTGGAAATATTATGTCCTGGCATTAATATGGATGTTAATTGCTCACCACTTACATATTGTTGCAGACAACTACAAATGTACACAACCAAACTCTTAAAATGGTTATAAATAGTTTGAGGAACATAACAAAGCATACAATGTGATTGAGCAGATGTGGAATGTGCTAAACATAAAAGTGAGATCCATGGAGGCCCCAATTCAGAATGTAGAGAATATAAAATATCTGCTACTGAGGACTTGGAGCCAGATTTCACAGCCCACACCCACAAATCTTGCGGAATCCATGATTCAGAGCAATTTTGGAGCACCTGAACATTATTAAATAGGTGTAAGATGGAAGATGTGTAAGATGTTTACAGAAAGAGTAAGATTCTTAAGATTCTCTGCACTCTGTGCAGCTTCATTGCTCTCAAATTAATTCAGCATGGAGGTGGAATATATTAGCTGTTTAATGTTATGTCTTATGCAGTCATTGCCTTGTGATAATTGGTTTCATGGATGAGTCAGCTTTCTCCAGTGCCTCTGACCATATTTTTTGTAGTAGTCTGGCCTCTGACAATACAGTCCACGTAGTAATGTCATCTGACTCCCTCCACATTCTCCAATGCTGTAATGTGGGTGTGTCATCAGATGACCTTAGTAACATAACTTACTTGAGTGTGGGTTCAGCAATCTTTTTTCTGCTCTGGCCATCTTGTAGACTTGCTCAGTAGTCATCTTTGTCTATGCGATTCTCAACAACTACCGGAAGCACTTATTCTCAAAAGACTGAATATGTCTTTCATCGTTCTTTAGTGTTCCAAAGCTTTCATCAGTTGTAGATTAGTGATGGTGCTAATTGATTTTTTTGCTTTGTCAATTTGACCACCATGCCCATTGCCATTCTTGACTCTTGGCAAAATCCGTAATGTTTTTCTACATCTCAAATATGTGCAAGAGTCCACTTTCTCCAAACTTCTGCCTTCCATCATGATTTCCAATATGTCTACAGTGTTGATATGCATGATATACTCTGTTGCAAATTTCTCAGTACAACACACCAGCTCTTGTAGTGCAAATAAGGCAAATAAGACAATGTCATTAGCATATTTGGGATTGTTAATGGTTCTTCCACCAATTCATGAATCCTCCAATAAAACCTTGTAGTACTTTCCTCATCACTTGTTCTCCTAGAATGTTGAAAAGACATGGTGAGTGGTTACATCCTTAAAAGACCCCTTTTCTGATTTTGAACCATGCTGATATGTGATTCTCACATCATCGTCCTTACTTCTGCACACTGTTTACTGAAGAGATTTCTTAGCAGTTTGACCAGATGTGAGAGGAAACCATTTTCAAGCATGGTTATGCACATTTTACCATGTCGAATGCCTTTGTGAAACTGATGAAACATATATACAATGCCTGGTTCATTTTTTTTGCTGTTTTTCCAGGATGATCCAGAGGTTTGTGATCTGATCCCTTGTTCCTCTTCCTGGCTTAAATCCAGCTTGATTTTGGGCAATCTTAATTTCCAGCTTGTCAATATCTGCTTCAAGATCACTTGTAACAGGATCTTTCTAGCATGTTAGACCATTGCGATGGTCCTGTAGTTGCTGCATTGGAGCAAGTGTCCTTTCATAGTTTAATGGAGACAGATTCTGTCCATTCTTTTGGCCAGATTTCAGGATACCACACTTCCATACATACCTTATGAAGCTTGTTCAGTGGCATCTTTCCTACAAACCTGAGCAGTTCAACTGCCATGTCATCTGGACCAGGTGCATTTCATTAAGCCAATTCTAGCATGGCTTGCTTGATCTCTTCCCTCAGTGGTGATGGTTCCCTTGCTTGTCTCCTTAGCAGATTCCAGCATGAAGTTTTATTTTCTGCCACAGTTCACTCGGTGTGTGTGGTCTCTCCAATGCTTGGTATTTCACTTGGTATTTTTACTTGAACTGGTCAATTCTGAGCTTTTTAAAATCCAGTTAAATTGGCTTCATCACTTATCCTCTTTTGAACCTCATCTTCATTGCCAGCATCACTGTTATGATCTGTGCTACAGTCCGAACTGAGGCATGTGTGTGTATTATGGATTGACTGTTTCCATTGCTTGTTGATCAGGATGTAGTTAGTCTGTGCTCTGGTTTCCTGATTTGGGCTATTCAAAGTGTATCTGTACTGGTTGTGGAGGTGGAAAGTCTGACCCCTATAATTTCTGTCACCATAGCCATATTAAGTGCTTCATTTTCTTATGAATTCTCCCAGTCTCGCATTGAAATAAATTTTGATAGATTTCCAAGAGAATTAAAACCCCTAATATTCCCCTGTCCCAATCTCTGCTCTAGAACCTTTGTTTTTCTTCATCTTCTTTTCTTGTTCTTTTGACTAACAAATCCTTTGATGATGATGATGATGATGAGCCAGTAATAAAATTCTCAATACTCATCCTGTATCTTAGCATGAGTACCCCGGACCCTTTATCATGGGCGATCTGCGATCCCATCTGGCATTCTTATGTATTGTACTCATGAGTGCTTTGAGGAATAAATAGACTGACTGAGCATCCCAATCTCTGGTCAGCCCTGCAATTAATTGACAGTCCAGCATACACCTCTTTGTAAAAATAACGGATTTAAGAACCATGCTGCTGTCCAAATTTCCTGTCGCCATGACTGGGGTTGTGATCACCCTTGGACATTCGGCATTACTGTCAAGACAGACACTGGTAGAAGCATAGCTCCAGACAGTAAGGCTCTCAGAACCATAGCAAGGTAGCAATCCAAGGAAAAGTAAATGTTTATAGTTAATTTAATTAAAAATGTAACTACTTTTTGCAGTCAATAACAATATATGCATTTATAAATACTAACACAAGCTATGTAATAAAAAAAAAATTAATACAGTTGTTGATAATTATTTTATGGGTAACAATATGCCGCAACAAAATGTTTCATTTTATTCCATGTTTTTCATTGTTCATATGCTTCATGCCATACACCATCATCCTTTTGCAATGCTTGGCTAAACAGATGTGCACTATGGGATACAGTAAACAGATTGGCTAAACATCCAAATTTCTGGGGATTCGATCTCTAGTTACTAATGCTCCTCACTTTTTCCAGCAGCATGCTCGACCAACTGAGGTAATCAGGCAAATATTATTACTTTGTACCTAATCTATATAAGGAAATGAAGTACTACAAAAACTAGAATTTGAACAGGCATCTTACCTCCACTGAGATGGCTGAAGCAGGCACGGCAGTGTATTGGGGAATGTAGGTTCCCTGCATAGGAGCAGCAGCAGCTGCGGCTGTCATGTACTGCAGACAGAAGAATAACAGACACTCTAGTCAGAATGTGGTCAAAAGTGTTGACTGGACATTTTACCAGAGGGCTACTCACGGTGCCAGTGGTTCCAAGGGAGAGATGGTTCATCTGCTGGGTGAGGGGCCCCATCATGTTAGCTGGCTGCATGGATAGGGTGTGGTCCATGGCTGGCGTAATCACAGCACCCTGTGTGTGGGCACAAACACACACAAAGTTACACAGGTCAGAACTTATAGACAAGGAAATTACCTACTACCAGTTCCAGCTCTGGAAAACCTTCATAATATAACACTTACACAATCTCATTCACATCAACAAATCTCTCTTTCTCTGTCATACAGTAGAATGATCCAAATCATTCCAGCTGGGCCCTATTATGGGGGCCAGACATGTGTTGTTCCACTTCAACAAATGAAATAATGTGATCCAAATGTGTGTCACGCATTCTTCTGCAGAGATGATGCATTGCTCACTTAGAGCTAAAGCTTGCACATACTGCAGTTGTGTTTACTTTTCAACCATGCTGTTTAATAAGTGTTAACACATGTGAGGTTAAAGAAGGTGCTGGCTGATGCCATTCTTAACTGCTCACCTAAGATCTCGGCTGCATTGCGTGACCGAACATCATGTGAAGCCATGCATAATACTCATGTCTTGATTACAATTAATATGACCAAAAGGATTCTCGGTCAGGTAGTTTGTCAAAAAGTAGTGCTTTCCTTAAGTTTGTCTAGGTTCAAATAACGCCTGGAGTGACCACTGCTGATGTGTGCTTTTAGTCATCTGAGCCTGCTCTATATCTGACCAAACAGTTTGCTACCTTAGACTTTCTTCCTGAAATGATTAGTAGTGCTTCAGTTGTAGCACTGCATAGCTTTAGCATAGTGTAATACAGCATTTATATCTTAAATATTTGGGTCAATAAAGTAAATAATAAAGGAACTCTGATCTTCCGTGGACTCTAAATTCACCAATAAAAGTGTATAGTTTTGATGCAGATGTCTGTTTAATCTATAAAATAGTAATTTTCAGATGAATGTAAAAATATATGAGAATATAATACTTCACATATAGCTGCAACCTCACTCTCTGACACAGAGTAGATGCCAGAGATGAACTGTTAGCGGGAAAAGAAAAAAGTTCAAGCATTATAGTTGCTATTTGAATTAAACTTTATTCATTCAGTATAAAATAGACTCTTGCATCGTTTGTTTCTTTTGTTTTTTATTGTTTCTTATCATTTATGACCTTGATGAAAAATAAGGTCATATTTTTATGATCAGCTATCAACATTAACTGTGAAAATAAAACTAGACTCATCGGACTATACATTGCACTGCACACAATCATTGGACTATACATTACACTGCACACAATCATTGGACTATACATTACACTGCACACAACACATAATCCAGAATATCTATTTGCACATTTTAACTTTCAGTTCAGTTATTTAGATTATTATCTGACACCAGGCAACATTTATACAAAGTGTAGGCTACTGTACACACTTTTAATGGCCAGATGTTTTGTCAGGAGGCCTATTGCATATATAATGTCTGATAGAGGCTGTTTTGATAAATTAACACAAAGTGTTAAACCATTTGGTGCTTTGAGGATGGTGACATATTTGCTTGGTCTAACGTGCCAATTTAAAATTCTGTTGGGTGGAGATCTGAGATGACTTAAAAGCCACAGATTAACAGAATGAGCACATAGAATGATACACATCATTTCCATTAGCATCAAACCATTTACTGACTTTTGGTGCAAAAATAGATTGAGGTTTTTAATCCTGGTAGAGACCAAGCCCTTCAATATAACACTACTGATACACAAACTAGTCATTAAGCCACTGTAATATTGAACCAACAAGTGACAAGGAATTGGGATAAATCCCACACTAAGCAGACCCTGGGTAAATGGAACTATACTAAGTGGAATTTGTTGAAGATGGGAAGATGCATACGCCAATATAAGGAATAAAAGGTACGACAGTTGTCTGATCCTAAACCAGTGATGATTCAGTAAGCGATTGGAGTGTCAGAATGGTAGTGATGCACATATTCCAAAAAGCATGTCTCAGTTGGTTTCAAACTCCAAAAAATCCTTGTCCACAAAATCCTCGAACACAAGTGCTGGGAGTACTGCCATGAAATTTTAACTGGGAAACCAATCTACACCCACCTATAAATGGCAGTGGACATTCTTTTAAAACAAATCTGTACATACTGTACCAAATTTTTGTGAACAGATATATATATATATATATACAAACACATTTGCGTTTGCCCATTCTTCCAGAAGCGCATTTGTGAAGTCACACAATGATGTTGGACGAGAAGGCATGGCTCTCAATCTCTGTTGTAATTCATCCCAAAGATGTTCTATAAGGTTAAGGTCAGGTCTCTGTGCAGGCCAGACAAGTTCATCCACACCAGACTCTATCATCTATGTCTTTATGGACCTTGCTTTGTGAACTGGTGCACAGTCATGTTGGAAGAGGAAGGGACCATCTCCAAACTGTTCCCACAAAGTTAGGAAAATGGATTTGTCTAAAATGTCCTGGTATGCTGAATCATTCACACACATGTGGCCATGGAAATGATTGGAACACCTGATTCCGGTAATTTGGTTGGGTAAGCAAATATTTTTGGAAATACAGTGTATATACACACTGGATTTTTTATGTCTTTTGGCTTTTTCCTTGCCACCAGATGTCGCTACAGTAAGTCACTGATCTGGCACTTTGTATACCAGACGCCATTCCTGACTCAACATTTCACTCTTTCAAGCTTAGTACCAGATAAATAAGCATCTCCACTTCACCCAGCATGCATGTCTTTGGACTGTGGTTGGAAATTTGAGTACCGAGGAAACCCAGGTGATCACAGGGAAAGCATGCAAACACGCTGGATTTCCTTGCCACCGTTCTGACCACATTCTTCCGACTCTCTGTTCAGTGCCAGATAAATTATATTATTAGTGTGAAATATTGGTTTTGAGTGGGCTATTAACATGATGCTGTTGATGCGTGTATATACAGTCTATCAAATAAATTATATTTTATAAACGTAATGTGCAGAGACAGCAGGACTGGGCCATATCAGGAAAGCTTTCATGAAGCAAGCAGTTACTTTCTACATTTATACAGTGGGGCCAAAAAGTATTTAGTCAGCCACTTATTGTGCTAGATCTACTACTTGAGATGAGAGAGGTGAGAAATTTTAATGAGAACTTGCACAATCAGTGACTGATTAAATACTTTTTGGCCCCACTGTATAAATGCAGATAGTAACTGTTTGCTTGATGAAAGCTTATCTGAAGCTGTCTCCGCTTTTGCACGATACATTTAAAGTATATCTTTTATGTGACAGACTGTATATATACACACATCAACGGCATCATGTAAGTGTAATGCGAATCAAAATGCCACATTTTATCCATTAGCCAACTATCAACCAATATTTCACATTAATAATATAATTTATTTGGCACTGAACAAGGAGTTGGAAGAATGTCGTAAGAATGCAGTTAGTTTCTATAAATGTTCAAGTAGCAATTAGCAGCAATATTATTTTCAAGATGAGTAGTGCTTTGAGAGTCACTTCATGCACATGAAATGCTCTTTTTCTTTTTCTTTTACACACACACACACACACACACACTAAAGTGCGCTCACACTCGGTGTCTGTCTCTGTGTGAGTGCATCTAAGCAGTGCTTGTACTGTCAGGAAGTCTGTTTAAAGAATAAACCATACAGACACTCGGCGTCAGAGGAGCTCTGTCTTTATACTATCCGTCAGTGCTAAACTGCTGGAGCTGTTCCTCTCATCTCTGCTACGCCTCCAGCTAGCAGCTCCCCCACCTCTAAAACACACCCACTATGAAAGGAGAAAAGGAGACTGCAGCGGAATAATTCTCCACTCTCATTTACAGTCGCATCTGTGAAAGACACAGACTGATGATTAAACTCTGCATGTGTTTTGCCTGTGTGTGTGTGAGAGAGAGTGTGTAAGTATTAAAACATTTCCCCACAGGGCATGTATGCAGACAAAAAGAGAGCATTACTGCAGAACTGAGAGACTGCTCTGTCTCAGACAACAGCTAAAATATTCCTTTATGCACAGAATGACCTGAATCTGACTCCTTGATGCAAATAAATAGCTTATATTTGAGTAGTATAAGACTTGTCACTAGTGACATGACAGGAAGAGAAGCTGATGCTAGGGACTTTTTTTGTCCTTTACAGGCAGCAAAGAGGATACAGAGCATGTTTGATAACTGTGTTTGATTGCTACATACAAACAGTATATATTGCCATTAATTCTGAAAATAAAAATAGAATATTCCTCTTCCAACACATTATCACCATCCTTTTCTTATTCCTTATAATAACCGCTACGAGAGCTGGAGTACCAGAGGGTAACTCCAGGGGGCATGACCTTACTTCTTAATAAGAGCAATCTGTAATCACCATCACCTGTTTGTCTGTTCCATTCCTTCCTAATGGTGTTCATCTAGGTTTTTGACCATTTTCAAGTTTGTACTGCCTAGTCTTTTTCTGTTACTAGTTACCTGACCCTTGACTGTGCTTTGGACACCGTCCATCTGGAGTATTCACATCATTTTTTTATGTTGCAGCCTTATACCAAAGGGAAATTCATTTCCCCCTCAATCTTCTTCACACAATACCCCATAATGACAAAGTGAAAATGTGTTTGATCTTCATTCTGAATGTGTTCCAGCATTGCTTTGTGGAAAGAGAATAACTTTCCAGATTGACACCTCCAATCAGAGTGACCAAACATAAGTCCCTCATAAGTGAAATGCATGATTCTCTGCTCTGATGAAACAAAGATTGAATTTGTGTCTAAAGGAAACCAGACACCAATCATCAACTAACCAATAGCATTCCTACAGCGATGCATGGTGGTGGCAGCATCAAGCTTTGGGGAGGTTTTTCAGCAGCAGGAACTGAGAAACTAGTGATTGGACGAGCAAAAGATGACTGTGGCGATATACAGCTGTATCCTAAATGATTAGACCTCTAACTTAAAAGAAGGTTCATCTTCCAACAGGATAACAACCCTAAGCACACAGCAGAAGTGACAAAGCATTGTTTTTTTTTATTTTGTCATCATTGTGTAGAATTTTGTGGGAATTTCATCCATTTTGCAGTAAGCTTATTACATAACAAAACGTGAATACATTCAGTGTGCACTGTACGTGTTATGGAAATCTTAGATAATTTGCCAGAGATCTGATGGCGATTCTGAATCTGTCAGTTGTATTGTTTGTGATTGGAAAAGTAAGTCATTCTGCACTAACTTATTCATAAAATAAAAATAGTCATCAAGCTAAATTTACAGTACACTGTATACTGTATAGTTTTATTACACAGACTTATAGACACACACATGCACACACACACTATTTCCAACTCTGCAAGCACAGCATGTTCTGGAGAATAGGGCTGAGATGGAGCAGAGATAAAAGTGAACAATCTTTATTCAAATATTTGCTCATTTATCTCAACAATTGGCTAAGACTGGCACAGGTTTAGGAAAGGGTCTCTTTACCTTTTTTTTTCTGTTCCGTTCCGCTCTAAGCCGCTTTGCAATTATGCAGTGTGTTGCTGATTTGTTAATGTTCATTTCCTGAGAGGGATTTCTATTCACATAGGCTTTCTTCCCCTGGGTAAGATGTCGACATTGTGTGTGTGTGTGTGTGTGTGTGTATATGTGTGAAGAGAGAGAGAGAGAGATAGAGAAAGAGAAACAGACAAACAGACTTTGCATGTGTGATATAGTGTGTGTTGCAGGTACACTATGCTGGAGTATACACACACACACACACAAACAAAATGAGACATGGTACATTTAGAAAAAGTAATAAAACATTTATAGGATACAGACACACACATAAAAACACACACACACATGCAGGGTCCACAGACAGCATCCGTTGTGTGCTGATTTGCTTCAATCCCCATCTCCGGTCGCTATGGTCACATATCTCCACGGTAACAAAGCCCCAAATGCAAAGCTACACTCTCTTTACATTGTCTTCCTTCCTTCCTCTTCTAAAGACTTTACCTTGATAAATGTAACATCATATGAACACAAGTTCCATTTTTATTTCTTTCTTCATGGCTAAAAAGTCATGAGACAAGCTGCCAAATATTCTGACAAGAAGACAATAAAATATGTTTACACAATCTAACCCTTAGGACAGGACAGCACCCACATCGGACATGTCTCCAGAAATATCATGATCTAGTTAGAGAGAATAATAAAGACAGACAGTCAGCCTCTCAGTGTCTCTCCCTTTTGGTCTGTATGATTCAGAATCTGCGGTTTCACTAACAGCTGTGTGCAGATGCTGGCAACCATGATTATGGAATCTATGTGAAAAAAAACAAACATGTAGCTCCGCCTATAATAATTCAAACAAAAGCCAAGTACAAGAACGAAAGCTACAGTTAGGAAAAAGAAACAAAAAGCAAAGAAACAATCAGCATAAAAAAATAGAAAGAGAAAACACCCCACTCTAAAAAAAAAACTAAACCAACTAAACTAAAAACTAAACTATATACTGTACTACATGCCAATTTAAACAAATTAATTAATATTTGTTCTCAAGATTAATAAATAATTGTATTGACCTTAGATCATAAGTTAATACAACGGGTGCACTCCAAAAATGTGTAAAATGGTCATCTTTTAAAATGCATAACAATCTTTTTCTTCTTCTTCTTTCGGCCTCTCCCTTTTATCAGGGGTTGCCACAGCGAGTCAGTCTTTTCCACCTAACTCTGGCCCCTGCATCTTCTGCTTTCACTCCAACTACCTGCATGTCTACATTGACCACATCCATGTATCTCCTCTTTGGTCTTCCTCTCTGCCTCCTATCTGGCAGCTCCATTTCTAACATCCTCCTACCAATATATCCACTGTCCCTCCTCTGCACATGTCCAAACCATCTCAA
>JAOUQV010000040.1:9512798-9523456 GCA_028565295.1 Aspidoras spilotus
TTTCAGCGAGGCCACAGCTTTCTGTGCTGCAGCAGGACTGTCAAAATCTACAAAGCCATAACCTGCATACACACACACACACACACACAGGTAAATGTATCTTATAGAATTTTCTTTATAATCATGAAAAAATGATTGTTCTATTGATTACAACATCATTGATAAGAGGAAGGTAAAAATGCAAGAGTGCTTGTTTTTACAGAAAATAGTGATTTATATGTTGGTGTGGTTCCCACTCCAAATTTGGATCCTTTTCTTATAAAAGCATTTACTGTATATATGAAAAACTTTGGTCCCCCTATGAAGCCTGTGTGTGGAAATGAAATATACATTTCACAAACAGTACACAGAGATTAATGTAATGTAACTAAATAAAACTGAATAATATTATACAACTTCCTGTCAAGTGTAATTAAAAAAATGTAATTTCTGGTGAGAAATAAATTAGGTCACCTTCACTATTTAATAAAATGGTTAAAAGTGAAAGTGATATATTTTGCCACTATGTTTTTCACACAGCGGAATTTGTCCTCCGCATTTAACCCATCCGTGCAGTGAAACACACGTATACACACACACTGGTGAAGTGAGCACATGTCCCCAGAGTGGTGAGCAGCCCTGCACAGCGCCCGGGGAGCAACTGAGGGGTTAGGTGCCTTGCCCAAGGGCACTTCAGCCGTGACTTGGAGTTACTTGGAATCGAACCGGGTCGCAAGGCTGGTTCCTTAACCACAAGCCTAAGCCCAAATCACACACAGAAGCATCACATAAGGTGTACATGATTATTACACCTGAACACCATGGTGAGATTGAAAGAAATGTCTGAGGCCATCATGAAGAAGAATGCATCAGCTCATGGTTCTGGAAAGGAATTAAAAATATCTAACAAGGATTTAAAATCAGCTATTACACTCTTTGAAAAATAGTAACAACTGCCAGTATGCTCAGGTCTGGTTGTCCAAGCAAGTTCACACCGAGAAAAAAATGTCTCCAAAGCCCTAAACTGTCAGCATGGGAGCTATAGCAGTCTATTGCTATTGTTGATGTCAAAAGGCATGTTGATGTCAAAAGGCAAATCAGAAAGTAACTGTACAGATGTAACTTTCATAGGAGCAGTGAAGGAGGAAACAGCATTCCATTAAAAGAACCTAATGCCAACTGTGAAACATGGAGGTGTAAATGTCATAGTTTGGAAATGCTTTGATGCAGCAGGACCTGGCTAGCTCACCATCATTGAATTCACTATGAATTATAGTGAGTGCTTCTGGAAGAGCCTAGTCAAAGCCCAGCTCTTAATCCTATTGAGATGCTTTGGGCAACTTGAAATTGGCTGTTCTTTCAAGAAAGCCCTCAAACATCTTACAGCTAAAAGAATTCTGTGGCAAACTTTCTTTAGACCAAAGTGAGATACTGGTGTATAAATCCAATAAACATCTTGCTAAAGTTATTTCAGACAAAGGAGGTAGCACTAGTTATTAGGTACGGTGTCCTAACTTTTTCCTCAGTGAGAATATACAACTTTTGTTTAAAGACACACACAGTTTATAGTATTCAATTTATAGTATTTGTACAGTATGTTAGCAATTACACCCTCCCAAGTCTTCCTCTTTTTATTAATTCAAAAACCCAACACCCAAGAATGTATTTTTAAAAAGAAACCATAAACGCACATTTCTTTGACAATTATGGGGTAAAGATGAAACAGTAACCTATTAAAATGTAAGCATTGAAGCTTTCTTGAAATAAAACTCTTTCTCTTTTCTCTCTATGTGAACATATGGTTTAGACGTTTCTGAGTACAACACGTACAGATAGAGCGACAAAGACAAAAAAAGGAGCAACATACAGATTGCAGATGCTATGTCTTCAGTAATGAGACAGGAAGCACTAAACTATCGTGTCTAAAATTCTGCAAGCCGGAAGGACTGCTTATGGTGAGAGCTGAATACATTTCTGAGGTTGTTGACCTCCTAGACAAAATAGCGGTTACCAGGATGTTGGAAGGGACAGAAGGTCTAAGTTTAAGACTGCAGAGATGTGAACTGAACACACAAAGATACACAAAGTTCAAACCACACACAAATATGCCAGATAAAAACCAAGCCTCAGAGTGTGTGTGTGTGAGAGACAGAAGAGACAATGCACAAATAAAGTTTTCATTGTATAGACATATGCAGATATGCAATAGATAGATCGATCGACAGACAGCCAGATAGGCAGAATCCCAAAGAAACAAATGGTGCAATAACGCCATATACAAAACACAAGTGAGTGGCATATTGAGAGCTTCAAGAATCACTTACATACAGTTTATACAATAATCAATAATTTACAGCGGGATATCGGGTAGCCTTTCTTTCTTGTTGTTCCAGTTAGCACATTAGTATGTAGCCACATGACTTTTGATTTTATCTAACCGCAGTTACTGATTTAAACTGTAATTCTAATGAGGATTTGACAAATCCATGTGTCCCATTCTGAATAGCCTTCTCCTAAAATTGAAGGGTAGTTGTCGATTTAAAGAATGTCTGGAGTTGAACTTTAATTGAAATACTTCATGTGGTGCCTGTTGCATGGTAATTGTGCTTTATGATGTTACAATTTGTTAATATAAACATGGCAATATATACACTAGCCACATTTTATTAGGAATGATAAAATGGCTTAAAGCTGTGACTCAGTGAATGAAAGATGGAAGCTCTTATTCTATTACACAAAGCAAGAAATCAGAGAGTGACAATGTGGTTGTTGTAAAAATCCCTTAAGATACCGGCTTTAACATTGCCAGTTTGTCCTTACCTAGCTCCTGTATGAATGTAATTCTTTCCTTGGGTTGGTAACGTGGCACTGAGATGGCAATAAAAAGACTATAAAAAACATCTGCACATTTTTCACATTTCAAGCATTGCCGGAGTGTATCATGTGAAAGAAATGATTGAAATGATTTGTTTGTGTTTTCCTCATCTAAACCTCTTCCCTCTCTGCTAATATGCTGGCTCCCATCGGATTGGCACCTGGCCTATCAGGGTGGAGAATTTGTTAAGGGGATCGCTGGGAAAAGGAAGCCTTCGTAAAGCTTGTGGTGATTTCCTCTATTTCTTTGATTCTCTAGGTTGTGAATCAGATTTATCTGTTTCTCTGCCGCTCCATTTGTATTTTTCTCGATCTGTGTGATTTGGCAGGATTGAACATGACCATAACTAATAAGGATGTGGAATCATTTAAATCTAGAGGCTCATATTAAAAAAAAAGATTTTGTTTTTCTTAATGGCAATATTTGCTCCATTTAGCCACTCAACCACATGCATACACAAACAAGCACATGCACAGACATACAGTTGGATAAGTGCCACCCCATAGCAGATTGTGCAGCAAGCTGGGTTGTTAGATTACATCCATGGTGAAATGTCTTTTAAAAAGTGTCTGTCTGCTAAACCATTGATTGTAGTTGGATGCTTGCTATTTTTAACACCTCCCCTTCTGCCCGTGCCCATACATCAACACAGGAGAACATTCTGGTCTGTTTCATGCCACCGCCACCCTTTTAGTCACGCTAAGTCTTATCCGGCTGAGGGGCTAGTCCAACAGGCACGCTAACGCTCATCCTGTTGTAAATATTATTCTTAAAGTCACTAGAACACAACTGCTGCTGCCCGAGGGCCCTCTTTTTAAAACCATGTTAACAGTTATCAGTTTAGCATGACAGGTGTTGTTTTCTCAAACACAATGCCCACTTCTGAAAACGGTAAATCAGATAAACATTACATTAATTTAATTTAATATTTAGCAGTTGCCATGTTTTGCAATTACATTTGAACAGTGTGCACCTCAATATAACAACTCACCTTTGCACTGGTTGGTGTTTTTATCCAGGATTGCCTTCGTTGACACTATTTTCCCATATCTGATAAAGAGAAAAAAAACACACTATAAACACATATATAAGTATACTGTATGCATTATTTTACAATTCACTTTACCTTGCTATATAATATACCGCTGTATAGAATATTTAAACAATGCTATACATTAAGGTTCCTTTAGCTGATATTATATTACTGCATTGGTTAACAGTTACAATGAATCTTACTAAAAATAATAAACTAAATTATCCAACACTTGAATTAATCAGTGCTACTGAGACTTAGACAAGTTTGAGTATTTACAACAAACACCAGAGCTGTGCGTCCCGAAAGAATCAGAAAAATAATTTTGAATCCGAGATTGTTCAAAGTGATAATGATGATCTTTGTGATTTGAGAGGACAGGACAATCAGACCTCGCATTGTTTGCATGGGTTTTCTCCCGGAACTCCAGTCTCCCCCCACAGTCCAAAGACCTGCATGATAGGTGAATTAAAGGATGCCAAATTGTCCATGAATTGTACAGACAACTGCTTCTCACAGGATATTTTCTCTTTTTTGGACCATTCTCTATAAACCCTAGAGATGGTTGTTGATTTTGCAACTTTCTACTAGTTTTAGTATTAGACCCTGTGCTAGGAAGGTCTTATGGGTTTGTGGCTACATGCAATGCGTCAATATAACATTTTAGGCTTTGGTTAGCGATGGGAAGAATGGCTCTTTGAAGGGAAATGGTTCATGTTGCTCCGTTTGTTTAAAAAAGTTCTTAAACATTCTTGTTTTAGGCTGATTTGTTTCTGGTTTACACCATAAATACAAATACTTAATTAATATATAATTAAAATAATGAACCTAATTTAGTAAATTTAACAACATTTTCATTTAATAAATAGCATTTATTTGTCCTCTGATTACTTTCAGCACCTGCATTTCTGAATGTAATCTCTAGCTTGCTCTGTTATGTCCGTCTATCTTTCTCGATGTGGAGAAATGCAGCAACAAACAGCTCTCACCTTGACTGACTGATTCCCTTTACTCATGCAAAGAGGAATTTGACTGAAATGAGAACCAAGCACAAATGGAAATAATTTACATTACGGCTCCCAGTTGCAACAAAGCACTAGTACATACAGAGCACAATGCTACTATTTTCATCTAGATGTATTTAAAACTTATTTGAAACATTAACAGTGCCAAGTAGGGCAGTTTCATTTATTTCCATCATGGTATGGTGACAGGAAGTGTTAATGAAGCACTTGGTCAAAGGGTATGTGTACACTGTCCTTTTTACAGACATATGCTAAAGGCTGAATATTGACATTTTATCTGGCCCCTGCTCATTAAAATCTGAGCCTTTCTCTGGAGAACTAGATTTTTTGAGACAGACTTAAATTTTCCTCTTCATTAAAACATTTACTAAGGATGCATTTATCAATATATGCGTATATAAACTCAAAGCATGTAGATGCATCTGGTAAAGGATGACTGAGCATTTGGGTGGATTGAACAAAACACTTAAAACCTGACAGCAGCAAATTGCTTTAGAGAACATCCATGCCACAAAGGTATAAGGGCATTAATGTGCAAAAAAATCAGCAGTGTGCTTGAACATTCGTAGTTTTGTACAGGTATTGCATTATGTGTGAATGATCGTGTCCCTTCCTTTTCATCCCTTTTCTTCCCTTTCGTTCCTCCCTCATTTGTCAGGAAAGCTAATAAAGTTCCTTATCTGCTTTGTATCCACCAGCAGAAATGGATGACTGATATAAGAAAGGCCCACCCAATGTGACTTTTAATTAATGTTTAATGTGTCTCCTTCCTCCAGGTAAGACGAGAGAGTATATTACTCCACTTTTTATAGGGACGGAGGCGTTTAATAAAGGACGGATCATTTTGCTGTCACTGTGAACAGCGCCGGCCCGTCAGGCTTTCATGCCACCAGCGTCGCTGAAATGGCAGCTAATTCATCTCAACCACTCAAATCTCTAGTGAATCGGCATAGGCTACGATCTTAGGATTAAAAAAAAGAAAGTCTAGAGGAATTTTACATGTCTAAATCATATGACGTTAAATTACAAAAAGCACAATACAGATATCTACAGTATAGTCATACCTACACACAGCAGTCTTCATAACATAATCACAATATAATCCATAAAAACAGGTTTGTCTTTAATAATGAGATGTTGTATGCTCTGAATGTTAAGCATGTTTGGATGTTTGCTACATGTCATTCATCATGTCACTCAGCAGTGTCACATGAGAGAAACACGAGCATGCAGCACTGATGGAGCGACTGTCATTTCTTCTTACAAAGCAAAATGCCCTAACATCTCAGTCGAATAAACGATGAGATTACTATAAGAATGACATTGGTGCAAGGAGGAGTGGAGGTAATGTGATTGAACATCTACTTAAAAGCAAGCTTTTGAACTGATCTTGAACTGAGCCAGTAAAGCATCAACAACAAACATTCAAAGTTTCAAATGCTTAGATATATATATAAAAAATATATATATATTTTTTTTTTTTTTAAATATATATATACAAGACAATGAAACTGAAACACCTGGTTTTAGACCACAATAATTTATTAGTATGGTGTGGGGCCTCCTTTCGCGGCCAATACAGCGTCAATTCATCTTGGGAATGACACATACAAGTCTTGTATGACAACATATGCTATACTTGCTTTCCATTACCCTAATTCATAAAGCATCTAATTAATGCTAACTCTAAGATAAACCTTAAATTCAGTATTGAATAAAATATTTTGTACCTTTTAATTATTTATTTTATAAATAAAACACAAAAAAACACACTTTTCTGCTGGGGCTCAGTAAAAGATGCCCACAGTGTCAAAAATTCTATATAGTTCTATTGTTGTGGGTACATGTAGTCACCACAGTTATATATTTAAAACATGACCTCTCACACTAACACACACAAACATACACACACAAGGTAAAATAGTGCATGGAATCCACAATAAACTGTGTATCATATTGACTCCTTTCTGCTTTTACACTTAATGCTCCTGAGTCAAGTCATAATGGAATACTGTAGCTATCAGTGAAAGTTTCTTGGAGAACAGACGAAGAGAACCTACAGAGTGCTCAGTGTCTCAGCACAATTACACACACCCCTCTTCACATGCCAGTATCCTCAGGGATCCAGAATTCAGTCTGAAGAAGGATCACATTGTTTTGGTGATCTACTTCCACCTTGGCCCAGAGGTGCCTCTTTTCTTTTAATGAACTGCATTTAGAGGTCCCTCATACTGCTCCTTATTTGTCAAAATAACGCAGTTGTTTAACATAGTCAATAATGTATTCAATTATTTTTCATATATTTCTTTAACAATACTCATTTGTTTGCAAATAAGACAGAATATAATCAAGTAGACACATTTAAACAATGGATGAGCTGAACATCGCTGACAGCTCAGGGATTTGATTTAATCACACTATCGTGAAGCCTTAGGTTCACACCTAATACTGCTTTAGAGCTGTCTAGAGTCAGGAAACATAGTTAACATGCTTTGAATGCTCATTAATGCTTAGTGTCTAGTTCCTGTCTATAAATAAGCCATATCAATTTGAAGTGTTTTGTTTTGTATTTGGGCTCCAGATTTGCACTTTTCAACTAATACCATAGTCTCAGAGTAGACATCAGTTTTGAAGAGAGAATAAACCAACCAGAGAGAGACAAGTTAGATAAATAATATGTCAACGCTTGTTTTTGGACTCTACAGAAGATCTGGAACTGAATACATGATTACATATATATTCAAAAAAGAGAGTCATTGAACTACAAGCAGATATGAGGGGATTTGCTCTGTAACAACATCCTTTGAGTATTGGGTTCAATGCACTAAATATTTTTATTTAGAAAGTAAGTTAGTCAATCATAATCTAGTACATTCTGTAGTTTCCTCTTATTATAATAATATAATATATGATTCTGTATTTAAAAAATATTTGATCTTTCCTGCCACCTTGCCTAGTCCTTACCCAGCAAGCATTTCTATAATACTTAGACTATTTCATGCTTCAAGCAATTCAGGGAAAAAATAATAAATAGCAATTGAAATGTTACTTTCTCTAGATTATACACGTAATGTGGTACGTGTGTTGGCATTTCTACACACTTTTAGAAGAAAATGATACTCTTAAGCACACGATTTTATGACAGACAATTCCCCTTTGATTTTAGGTACATAATGATTTTAGGACTTGAATGTATTTTGTGTACACAGCTCTCACGCATTGTGTGAAGTGCTAATGATAGCTCTCAAAGGGCCTTCACAAACACTCTGATCTGCGTGTTTATGTCTCCCCAGAATGTGGGCAGCCATGGATGCTGGGTCGTTTGATGTCTTGTGCTGTGAGATGTGAACTGACATCCTTCCATGTCTTTCAACTCTCATCCAGGTGTGTTTGAGGAATATCTTAATTGGCTACTGGTGCAGCTGTCATGTCCAACACAGCGTTCATCAGTTGAATGCCAAGTAGAATGTATGTCGCATATTTGTGGATTTGTTCACTCTATAGGGGATTTCTGATGATACATGCTTAAAAAGATAGGCATCTTGGTCACAATCTAGTACTTTTTATTTCCTTTCAGACAATATTGGTTGTTCTGGGTGAAAACTATCTAACTAGAAATATAGGGAAAGAGGATGTGGTGTAAGTGGCATATTAATAGACATACCATTAGTGACTCTTTAAAATGTTTAAGTGTCTCAAAGCAGAATACAGCACTTCTATGAGGCTAGCATAGAAAAGGATATAAAGAGAGCTCTCTTTATTCTGTATTCTGGGTATGTGTGTGTGATGATATCTACAAGCAGATAATTATCTTTTTCAGGACAGGTAGAATGTCAGTAAGGAGCTGGTGCGCTCAAGTTTAAAATAACAGAACAGTAGCCTCTTTGAATTAATTCCTATAATAAATGGTGGTGTTATTCAAGAAAAATGCAATGGGTCTAGAGATAGAAATGGCACCTAATATATGTTAAAGTTCTTTATTGTAATATGCAGAGTGCATCCAAAAAGTATTCAAAACACATTTCCATATTTTTTTATTGTCCAGCCTTATTCTAATATGTTTTAAATTCATTTCCCCCTTAATATTCGATACAAAATACCCCATAATAACAAAGTAAAAACAGTTTGTTTACAGAATACAGAAACATTTTTGCAGCATTGAAGGTCCCAATGGCCTCCGTCAGGGCTTTTAACATTGCTATATGTAGACAGAAGAAAGAACCAGAAAGACAGGTAGAGTCACCAGATGAAACCCCTACTCAGTAAAAGTCAAAAGACAGCCCTCTTGTATTTTGCCAAAAGGCACCTAAAAGAGTTTCATACAATGTAAAATAAAATTCACTGGTCAGATTTAACTCTTTGGCCTGAATGACAAGCGTCATATCTGGAGGAAAGCAGGTACTATCCCTACAGAGAAGCAAAATGGTGGTGGCATCATTCTGTGTGGTTGTTTTTTGGAAGCAGGAACTGGGAGTCTAGTCATGGTCGAGAGAAAGATGAATGCAGGCAGGAGCTGCCAGACAGAAGGCAGAGAGGAAGACCAAGTAGGAGATATCTGGATTTGATCAATGTAGACATGAAGGTATCTGGTGTGAGAGCAGGAGATGCAGATGACAGAGTGAGGTGGAAATTGACTGACCGGTCTTCCTCTCTGCCTCCTGTCTGGCAGCTATTCTCATGGACACCTAACTAACAGATAAATACTGTTTGCTCTTTTTAACATCTCATTCTTGCTTTCTCATTTGTAGTTATAAAATTCTATATAATAGGAATTTAGGTGTTTGATTTATTCTGCAATATGGCTTCAAGTATTTACTATTCATCTGCAAAGCATGCAGTACTGAATATATTTCAGTTCATCCCAAATGTATTCAGTGAAGTTGAGGTCACTTCAGTCCAACCTTGGCCAACCATGTATCACTGGAGCCTGCTTTGTGCACATGGTAGAGTAATTCTAGAACGCAATTGGTTCCTGAAGTTCAAGTGAAAAGAGGACTTTAAAGACATTCAAGGCAGCTGTGTGCTTACATCATTAGGGGAACTGTTAGTTGTTGAACCCCACATGGGTTTGATAGTCAGGTGGCCCTATCGTGTTCTGCATATGTGCACTAGATGGGTACATTAATGAAATGAACCTTCATAGGACACATTATTTAATATAATTAATTGTTATCTTTTAACATACAGTTATTTATCTAGAGCTTTTATCAAACAACATCTATGGTAATTTATCGAAATAATTTGGGCAATAATTGTTTTAATTGTTTATTTATTCATTTATTTAATTATTCATTCATTTTCTTTTCTGCTTAATTCACACTGGGCCGTGGGCCAGCCAGTGCTCACCTGGCAAATGTGGGCGCGAGGGCAACAACAACCTGAGACAGGGCGCCACATTTAACACACGCACATTCACATACTAACAGAAAATTAGAGACAACAATTAACCTAAAATGCAGGCGCGAACACGAGGAGAACACGCAAACTCTAAACAGAAACTTCTGTCACCCCGGGTCATATATAAATAAGTAATATATTCATTTTCAAAATGATTTTCACAACCAGAAACCAACTTTCCAAATATTGCTGTATTTTTGCATATAAAATGTTCAAGTACTTATGTTTTACTTTTGAAACAATTGAAATGGGAAGGCACTATATATATAAACTATATACAGGGGTTAGACAATGAAACTGAAACACCTGTCATTTTAGTGTGGGAGGTTTCATGGTTAAATTGGACAAG
>JAOUQV010000040.1:9654097-9678656 GCA_028565295.1 Aspidoras spilotus
ACACACACAGGTGAAGTGAGCACACATGCCCGGAGCAGTGAGCAGCCAGCACAGCACCCGGGGAGCAACTGGGGGTTTGGTGCCAGGCCAAGTGCACTTCAGCCAAGACTTGTCGGTACTTGGAATCAAACCTGGGACCTTCCGGTCACAAGGCTGGTTCCTTGACCGCAAGCCTACGACTGCCCGTGTTGATGTCTGCAACACGTTCCAAAAGAGTTGGGGCAGGGGCATTTTTGGCAGTGTGTTACATCCCTTTTCTTTTTAACAATACTGAACAAGTATTTGTGAACTGAGGACAATGTTTGTTTAAGTTTTGTAAGTGGAATTCTTTTCTTTTAGTGTTTTATAGATGACTTCAGTTGCTCGACAGTCCAGGGTGTCTGTTGTTGCATTTTCTGCTTCATAATTCAATTTAATTTAGTTTTATTTATATAACGCTTTTCACAATGGAGCATTGTCACAAAGCAGCTTTATAGAAATGATATACAGTGTAAATATAAATATCAGGTTCAGTAAGATTCATTTACAGTGGCATGTCTGAGATGTCTAATCATTTCTTTCTCTGCTATTTCTCGCTTTCTGCTAAGGTCTACGCACTACCATTGAAAGAGTGCTGAGCGACCTCGTTTCCAACACCCACCTATCCACCCTGATGGGCAATCCTACACACTCCATCACAGATTTTTTATTTCAGGTTTTTAAACTGATTATAACCTGTGATGGAGTGTGTACAATTTACCATCAGGGTGGTCATACACATGATCATAGTAAATGACTTATTTAAGAACTTTAGCATGTCTTAGATTACAAAATCCACTAAGACTGACATGAGCAGTACAGTTAGGAAAAAGATCCAGAGGAAACAACATATGAGGGCTCCATTAAACATAAGGCAATCCAGGACATCTGTTTACCATAACCATCTAGATCTGCACTTTCACTTAAGAGGAACTATGAGCAGAATGCTTGGCTAATCAAGTATGTCTTGAGTCTAGATTTAAACATTTAAGATTGTGTCTAAGTCACAAATGTTAACTAGAAAACTGTTCTAAAGCTTTGTAAGAGAAAGCTCTGTCACCTGCTGTAACTTTCATTATTCTTTGAAACTGCAAGCGGCCTGCACCTTGGATGCAACAGTCGAGGTGGATCATATTATATTCGTGGTTCAGGTAGATATTGTATTGCAAAACCATTTAGAGCTTTATATGTGAGTAGTAGAATTTTATAGTTAATCGGGAATTTAATTGTAAGCCAATGAAGTGTAATTTAGATAGGGGTTATATGTTCATATTTTTTAGTTCTAGTAAGAACTCTGGCTACAGCATGTTGTACTAAATGCAGCTTTCTTAAACATCTGCTGGAACATCCAAACAATAAGTCATTACAATAATCCAATCTGGAGGTGACAAAGGCATAAATTAGTATCTTAACATTATGGACTGTCAGTGTGTTTCTTAGCTTGGCAATGTTTCTAAGATAAAAGAAAGCTGTCTTGGTAATGTTATCTACACTGGCTTAAAATGAGCATAACAATGGAAACTGATCAAATGATTTTACCCAGAGGCAGCATATACAAGGTGAAAAGCAGTGGGCCTAAGAGGGGAACTTGAGGGACACCACATTTTACAAAACACTGCTTAGTGGTGTCTTCTTTTTAAATCTACATACTGATAGCGTCCTGACAAGTAGAATCTAAAACAGGAGAGAGCTGTACATTTAACTCTTGCAACATTCTCCAGTCTTTGAAGAAGAATAGTGTGTTCAATAGTATCAAAATCTGCAAGGTCTAGCAACACAAGAAAGGACACATAGCCCTGATCAGATGCCTCTAGTAGATCTTTATCCCATGCTTTCTCAAGTTTGTTGTTATGTAGGTAGGAATAATGTGTCGCACATTTTTAATTGGATTCAGGTCTGGACTGCACTCTTTTCTGCAAAGCTAGTCTGTTTTATTCATACATAATGTGGCCTGGCATTCTCTTCCAGAAATAATCAGAGACATTCCAGGAAAGGATGTTGATTGTATGGCAGCATATGTTGCTCCCGAACCTGTATGTGCATTTCAGCATTAATCATGGATTCACAAATTTCCAAGTTACCCACTAGCATATAATCCATGATTTCCATAATCAAGTCAAAGTTGCTCCTGGTTGTTGTTGATATATGGCTTTTATTTTGCATGGTAGAGATTTAGCCTGCACCTGTAAATGGACCGACATACTGTGTTTATTGACAATGGTTTCCTGAGCCCATATGGTAAAATCCCTTACAGCATGATGCCGGTTTTTAATGCAGTGCCACCTAAGGTGTTGAAGGTCGCAGGCTTTCAATGTTGGTTTTCCCCCTTTCCGCTTACTTTTTTCTCCGGAATTTCTGAATCCTTTGATGATGATGGACTGTAGCTGATTCTTCTTATTTTGGCCTCTCCCTTTTATCAGGGTCGCCACAGCGAGTCGATCTTTTCCACTTCACTCTGTCCTCTGTATCTTCTGCTTTCACATGTGCATGTCTCCATTGACCACATCTATATATCTCCGCTTTGGTCTTCCTCTCTGCCTCCTGCCTGGCAAATCCATTTCTAACATCCACCTACCAATATATCCACTGTCCCTCCTCTGCACATGTCCAAACCATCTCAATTGGCCCTCTCTAACTCTGGCTCCTGTCGCGTAGTCAGTGCCACCACTCTCTTATAAAACTTTCCTTTCACTTTTGCTGCAACCCTTTTGTTACACATCCCTTTTGACACTTTTCTCCATCCACTCCATCCTGCCTGTACTCTCACCTCATTCCACACGTCCCATCTGCATGGACAATTGATCCTAAGTATCTGAATTTTTGCACGTTTGTGACCACTTATCCCTGTAGCCTGACAGTTCTACCTGCCCCCCTCTTGTTCACACACATGTATTCTGTCTTTTTTTTCACCCCCTCCTTTCCAGAGCATACCTCTCCAAATTCTCTTCTTGCTGTTCCCTGCTCTCACTACAGATAACGATTTCATCTGCAAACATCATAGTTCAAGGTGATTCCTGTCTGACCTCATCTGTTAGTCTGTCCATCACCAGGGCAAACAAGAAGGGGCTCAGAGCCGATCCTTGATGCAGTCCCACCTTTACTTCGAAGCTATCTTTCACTCCTACAGCACATATCACTACTGTCATTATGGTTTCATACATGTCCTGCACCCATCAAACATACTTTTCAGCTACTCCGGAATTCCGCTTACAACACCAAATTTCCTCTCTCGGCACCCTATCATAAGCATTCTCTAAATACACAAAGACGCAGTGTAGTTCTTTCTGACCTTCTCTATACTTCTTCATCAGCATTCTCAAATACTCCTCACAGCATTCCCCCTTTCTTAACTTTCACCATTTTGTCCTCTTCACTACATTTGCCCTCTTATTTTTTCCTAACTACCAGAGAAACCCTGCAAACCTCCATCCGATGTTGTCTACACTATCCCCTGCCCCTACCTTACAGTCTCAAATCTCTTTCAAGTGACCTTGTCTACACAGGATGTAGTGTACCTGTGTGCTCCTGCCTCTACTCTTGTAGGTCACCCTGTGCTCCTCCTTCTATCCTTAACACCAATCTTGCCCATAACCTCCTCATCTCCTTTGTTTTTCTTTACCAACATGCCCATTGAAATCTGCACCAATCACCACTCTTTCATCTCTGGAAATGCTCTCCACTACTTCATCTAGCTCCCTCCAGAATCTCTTGATGATATAACAGTTTAAAACCTGTACCAATGATTTGAGCCTTGCTACCCTTCAACTTTGTCTCCTACACACACATGATATCCACTTTTCTTCTTTCCATCATATGGACTGTAGCTATTGCAAGTCGTGTAATGTTGTTCTTTAAACTGTTGGACTATTTGCTCATGCAGTTGTTCACAAAAACTGCCCCATCATTGCTTGTGAATGACTGAGCTTTTCAGGGATGATCCCTTTAAGCCCAATCATGACACTCATGTTTCCAGCTAACTGTTCACCTGTCGAATGTTCTAAACAGGTGTTTTCTGAGTATCCGTCAACTTTCCCAGTCTTTTCTTGCCCCGTCCCAACTCTATTGAAACGTGTTTCTGGCATTATATTCAAAATGAGTGCAAATTTTTAGTAAAAAGTTTATCTGTTGAACATAAATATCTTGTCTTTGTTGTGTATTCATTTAAAAATGGGTTGACAACAATTTTCAACTCATCATATGTTTCAATTTGTTTTCCAAAATGTCCCAACTTCTCCCATCTTCCTTTTTTGTGGCACTTTAAGATCTGTTATAATTTAAAGTGCATTTCAAGTAAAATTTATTATAATGCATACAAGGTCCATTGTGCAATAATAAACTAACCCTACCATCTTCAACCTCTATTAAAATTCACCTACTTATACAAACTCTCCACCTTCCCCTTATTGGTGGTTAAGACTCATTGTAAAGCACATCATCTTTTCATATGAAGAAATGTACAACAGGAGGAATAAATTCTATTCCACAAAAAGACTTGAGCTCAGTTCCTAGAAGCGCTAGGTTTAAATCTCCCCAATAAACAAAAGAAAATGTAAACACTACATTCATCAATGACCACTTTGCATGGCAAATGTCCCGAATATTGCATAAGCAACAATTTTGCTATGCTCATTTCACATCATTTCTGCTCTTTATCTCACTTTATATGGTGGTCATGTTCCACACCACTGTGCAGCACATCTGGATCTGTTTGTATATCTTGGTGTACAACTTCAACATCAACAAATTAATATGTGCAGGGTATTTTATGATAATGTAGTGCACCGGTGTAGAGATTTAAAACTGATAATGCATCTGTAATAATAATTAACTCTTCAAAAAGAATAAATGGCTTAATGTAGCTTGCTGTGGTACTTCCTAGTAAAGTGCAGGGCAACACCGTATTGTTTTCACCACTGGAAAAAAAAGTAGTAGTCTATGTGTTAGGTACACCCTGTCCATGCACTAATGGCTCCTAATTAAAAAGCTATTGCAGCTGGTCATGCTTTATTGAGGCTGGAGGTGGAGACCCTCCTGTCATGTAAAAACCTGCCTGAAAGGAGTGCTGCTTTACAGGGGTCTAATCCAGCTTTTAAACTCAAAGTAAGTAGGGGGAAATGAATTAAAGACTCCCTTTATCATACTATGAATGAATATCTGGTTTGATCTGGTTTTCTGTTCTTTTAATGGCATTCATTATAGGAAAATTATTGCTTTCTACACTGGACATAACAGACATTCTGTGATCATGTTTTAAGGAAGCAAGTGTGAGTTGGTTTTCTGGAACAGTCTTACATTATGCTGGCGTCATGCTAAATTATTGTCAATGCAATATTGACATATTTGAGTCCTATATATTGCCTGAGAAGTGGGCATTGTATAATGGTTTAGCAGAGAAGAAGAAAAATAATGGAGAATGATTTTTGAAATGTGTTGAACTGGTGGCTCTTATATAGCATTAGAGGTCTCCAACAATAAACTATAAGCTAATCTGAAGTGATTCATAGGAAAATGTTCCAAAAAATGTCATGTGTTGCTTTTTTGCACCACACCGTGTCTTTGGTTGGCCATTCTCATTGCTCAAGGTTATAACTGTGGATTAATGTTGGAAAAGTGGTTTAACATCATCCTTTGTTCTCACAGTGAACTTAGATGGACTTGATTTTTTGCATTTGATGGTTGACTGACCTAGACAATAATCCATTTATCCTTCTGGGAAGCTGTGAAAGCATCTTTTTCTTCTCAAAATGTATCTAAAACTAGGCACTGTTTTCTAGAAAGTTTATTACACTTACACTAAGACTTGTGCACTGATCAAGCACGTATTATTATTATATTAATGGTTTCAAACTGTGCTAAGTAAACATTCCACATGCCATTAGACCTAATTCTATGAGGTATTTTATGCCACAGCAAATCAAGATTCATCAGACCTGTCTTTTTTGTCATCTGTCTTCGCTTTACTATGGTTGTGGGGAAAAAGTCTAAATCGGCTTCCTCCAATGGCTTCTGTCTAGTGTTGCTTGTATCAGTCAGGCACCCACATTATAATGTTGTCCATCCCGGTTATTCTCTGCCTTCCACGTCTTCTGAATCCCTCGACAAGTCCTTTCATTACACTTGCTTCACTGCTTTTATTTGGGTGCCTCATCACAATTAAATTTTAAATGGAAATGTGTTGCAAAGAAGATTTGCAGAAACCTAATACAGGATATAATTATGAAGTTTATATGTTTGTTTTTAATCACTTTTTATTCCTAATAAGCAAGCCAGATGGCGACAGTGGCAAGAAAATTTCCCTCAAAAGATAAGAAACCTTGCGAGGAACCAGACTCAGAAGGGAATCCTATCCTCATTTTAGTGAAAAACAGACTAAACTCTCTGTGAATGTGTAAAGTGGTGAGTGTGCGCAAGTTCATTAGTTTCACTGCACGGATGGGTTAAATGCAGAGGACCAATTCCGCTGTGTGCAAACACAGTGGCAGAATGTATTACTTTCCTACTTTCCTACATGCTCTGTGGCCATCATTTTCATCCATGAGATCCTCAACACTTGTTCTTAAAAGCCAGAATATGTCTCTTTCTTCAGTGTCCAGGCTTTACATCCATATGTGGCTTTAATAAGTCGTAGCTTGGTGAAGTTGATAATTTAATTTTTCCAGCAATTTGTTCTGCACATGCCCATGTGCCTCAAAGTTTAGTGTGAGGCTTTTTTTTACTCTCCACAGTTGCTATAACTTTTCTGTCAGCTCAAACCACTCCGGCTATTCTTCTTTCACCTCTCTCATTAACAAGGCATTTCTTTCCATCGTGCTGCTGGACACTTGATGTTTTTGCTGTAATTCACCATTCTCAATAAACTCTAGCAACTGTTATGTAAAAATCTCATGAGTAAAGCAGATGCAGACAGTCAGTCTTACACCGCCGTCGCTTTGCAATGGTTGTGCTTGATGGAATGGGGATAATCTGATCGTCCTAATCTCTAGTCAGCTGTTAAAGTCCCAGGGAGTCTAACTCCTATTACTAATTCTCCTGGTTTTTTCCAGCAGTGTGCTCTACCAATTGAGCTATCCAGGCTGCTTTAGCAGATGCAGTCGAGAAATACTCAGACTAGCTATCAGTCAACAAAGCTGCTGGAATAAAGTTGTACAAAAGCTTGCAGAATAACTCTTAGTTTGTTGTTCTATTCCTAATATTGTTTAAATCTTTACTACTCATGTAAGTAACATTTTTAGTTCTTGGTTAGTTTTCTATGAAACCTCCACAAATTACTGGGAAATATCAGATCTTTCTCTGATTCATTCAGCATCATTTGTTTAAAATAAGCAAAATTCTTGAGGGTCCAGTACTCTTTTAAATCTGTAGCTTTTTATCTTCACACATTTCAGCAGCCTTACTTCTCTGAAGTTTTCTTGTGTTTGAGTGATGGTGAGGAGAGTGGCCTTGGCTTTAATCAGTTAGGGTGAGTCATTATGATTTGGCAAAGCCCTTGGCACAGTAAAGGTCTGAGCTTCTCGGCTTTCATTCCCCCCAACAACATTTCTTAAGAGCAGCTGTTGGAAAAAATGTTCAGATGCCCCAAAGATGACTTACAATTATGAAAATGAGGTATTAATAGATTTAAATAGCATCCAAATGGCTTTCATGTACATGCATAGTGAAATGATTAGCTGTGTTTGGAAAATTCTCTGGATGTGGTTAAAACACCAGCCAGTTACTTAATATATACATTTTTGTGCATGCCTACATGACCACAAGAAAGAACAGAAGAAATGATGTGGTCTGAGGATGGTACAGATGTGTTGATTAATTAATTGAAAGGGGTGAGTTTAAAATAATAGCAATGTGACATTTAGTTAGTGAGGTCATTCATTCATCAAAAAAAAAAGTGCGAATGCGGCGGCCCTTTTTTAATGATTAACCCAACACGTGTACATTAATTTTTCTGTGAAAACCTGCGGAAATGGGTTCTAGATGTCAGAAAGGGTAAAACATAAATAAGGGTAGAAAATAATAGGCTGCTCATCATAAAATGCACAACAAAACATGAGATGTAGGATCTAAGAATAGCCAGAATGGCAAAGACAGAATGTGCCAAAGAACATATTTTTCCATCAATAAAGTAAATATTTAAGGTAAATATTTGAAATGCAGGCACTGATATTTTATCAACAGCCCAATATTTTATTCCTAATTTTTCTAAAAATTAATTAAAAAAAATTTATACATCCTTCAAAGTTTCATATATAACGCACTATATTTCCAAAGGTATTTGCTCACCTCCCGTGACTCGCATATAAACTAATCTGTAAGTCCACCCTTTGCAGCTAGAACAGCTTCAACTGTTTTGAAAAGGCTGTCCACAAGGTTTAGGAGTATGTTTATGGGAATTTTTGACCATTCTTCTAGAAGTGCATTTATGAGGTCACACTTTGATGTTGGACCAGGAGGCCTGCCTCTCACTCTCTGCTCTAATTCATTCTAAAGATGTTCTATCGGGTTAAGGTCAGGACTCTGTGCAGGCCAGTCAAGTTCATCCACACTAAATTGTCATCTATGTCTTTATGGACTTTGCTTTGTGCACTGGTGCACAGTCATGTTGGAAAAGGAAGGGGTCAGCCCCAAACTGTTCCCATAAAGTTAGGAGCATAGAATTTCCCAAAATGTCTTGTAATGCTAAAGCATTCATATACCTGTTGTAATGGAAGTGATTGGAACACCTGATTCCGATAATTTGGATAGGTGAGCAAATACTTTTGGAAATGTAGTATTTATACCACATGTCCAGTGGCGTTCACGGTTTTCACTCTCAGTAGTGTATGGAGTAAAATCACAGTTTTTATGTGCGCGCATTTAGTTAAGTTTCTTGATTCCTTATTTCTGATGTCTGCATCTTCTGTATCGCATTTAGAAAACCTTAATGAAAAATATAAGGCATATACATCCTACTTCTTGAAGGAACATTTAGGTACATAGAGTAAATTTAAAATGTCATGAAGATAGTAGCTGCCAGATTTCGGCACATTAATCCAACTTTCAGAAATATATCTGCAGAGATCATTTTAATTGCTTAAAAGTATTTTCGTTACATTAAGATGATGCATTTATGCACACATGCGCTTTTACATCAATTCACGCATATTTTATTCTTGGTGGTTAGGGAATGCTAGAAAAATTTACTTAATTTAAGTATTTACACTTTCATCACACCAAAAGCTCAGACACAATGTGATTATATATAATGTGTGTGTTTTGAATGGGACAGTCACATAACTCGCCTCTTTTGTGCTCAGGAATATTTTGCACAAAACGCGAATTGTGCCCCAGACAGCCACTTCAAAAATGCCAGAGCTTGGCACGATTTGGAGCATTTGTACCGTTTGAACAAACCCGCTCTCTGGTTGTTAAACATGCTCCGTGTGAGTTGGCTTTCATTCTGTTTTCTGCTGATATAGCTTCCAATCATCTTTATTCACTCACAAAACAGCCTTAGTTAGTATAAGCCCTGATAATGCACAGTCATTGTTCCAGTTAATCCAAAAGATGTTCTGCAGGATTTTCATTCTAGAATAAGTCTGGGCTTATTCATTCTGTCACAGGTAAACTATAATGGTACAGTATACAGAAACATTCTAAACAATTATTGACATATTTAGTAATTTTTGAGCCTGATTTTGCTGCAGCAGCAGTTTTTGGAAGACCCACAATATGGGTGTTATGTTCAGGTGTCCATAAACATTCGGAAATATCATGTACTATAATGCCCGTTAAGAAGCAATACATTGAACTAGCTCATAAAATCCTTGTCTTTGTTAGATGTGAATCCTTCATGACATACACTTGTATGAATGCCCTTCTTTCTCTATCCACTCATATGCCCTTCCTCTTGAAATAAAACTTTTTCCATGCCTTGCACTGAAGTATAAGTTATATACTACCATTTGTAGATAAAAATTTGTTCTTAAAAATGCTTGCATGAACAAAGTACGATGAAAGATGCGATTTATAAAAGATGATAAAACATTGTAACAGCACACACTGTATTTTTTGGCCACTACCTGTTTAGCGTAAGCTTAGTGTTACTATGTGATTTACAATTTGAAAATGAATTTCGATGTGTAACTCCTTTGGTGCAATAAAATATAATATCCATTGAAGTTATTGCCATTCATAATGCATAAGCTGTTTTTGGATGACTCCTGCATAAAATGTTATCATATTGTCAGAGATGAGTAATTGGTGGGTTGTTTGTGTTGTGTAATCAGGTCCAGCTGAATCTGCTGCTTGTCTTAAATCGACTGGCAGAAGAATCCAGAATCAAGGCCTTTGAGGAGAAAACAGCAACTATAAAAGTCCACCATGTTAAAGCTGTTGCAAAGGTATATTGATTAGTTTTTAATAGCCATATTTTATATGAAAACATATATATGAAAACATGTGATACTGAATATAGGAAAAGCCTTATTAGTGGTTTTGTAAAATATCACAGCATTTATTCACTGGTCTCTATTCCAAGAAGAAGATGATGTATTGTTTTTGCCCTTATGGTAATGATCTGTAATCGATCATCATTATTTTTTGATGCAATGTCGGCTTTCTAAAAAGTTTTGCTGATTAGTAGTGTAACAAAGGCATGCTTCCTCTTAGTCCAGTTCTCATTCAAGAATCAAAGAATGTGTTTGGGTAAGTAAGTGTTTAGCCTTAGAAGCACTGAGAGTGCCTCTGATCAGCTGGATTATGTTTCACATACATAATAATTCAGTCAGGCTGCATTGCTACCAGATGTCACTCAGGACTGTTTCACTGATCTGTACAGAAGTATATCTCACCGGAATGTTTCACTGCAATACTGAACACTTCTACACTATTTTTAATACACACCCCTATTATCAACATAGTCAGTACTGAAGTAAGGTTCTGTCTAGCTTGATTAATTTCAGAATATCCAGAACATATTTGCATGATGTGTAATGTAAATTGATTTGATTTTGATTGAAATGTCAGCCACATATCCAAAATAATTGTGGCCTTGTTTACCATTGCAGAATCACTTCTTACTTTAAAACAATCTGAATTTATCCAGTAAGGAGACAAATTGCTGGAGCTTTGCGAGTGGAATTTTGACCTATTCAAGAATTAACTGCTCAACAGTACTTTTTTATTTTTATTATGTGTCTTGCAAACACACACATTGTTCTTCGAAATATTTTTCTTCTTATTTTTATTATTATTCTACCAAATTTTTGGTACACACGTCAAAACATCCACGATTGTTTGGAACAAACGTGCATGTATACAGTTAAGAGATATATCAAACTGTTGACTTGCTCAAAATTTCTCATTGCCTTAACATTGCACAAATTTCGCACTGCCGCACTTTCACACTCTGCCAGTTTTTGAGCTACAAACATGAAATTTAAAATGATCAGAATTACAGATTAATTGCACTTACAGTTCACTCTGGAGTTCTTACTTTGAAAGTTCACCCCCGGGATATACAAGATCAAAATATTCTAGCTACACTATAGGATAAAGACCTGTTTAATTAATCAAAGAAATGTGTCTCCCCTGTAAGCTGTATAAATATCTAATTGATTGATCCAGTTACGATCATTTAATCGGCCCACCTTCTTAAATTCACGCATAGACCTCCATGTTAAATTTCTACAAAACCGATACTAACATCTTTGATTTTACCTTTTTCTAAACTGTCATATCTCCCTCATTTTGGTCAATACACATCTTGGAGATCACAACAAAGGGCTATTTCTCTCCCACAGAAGTCTTGATTAAGTGATAACATATTCTCCAGTTAAATACACACATTTTGAGGGTGCACCTTCGGCATTATTAGGCTTATTTTTCTGTTGTATCTTTAAAAATGTGAAATATTTATTGAGACACCCTCTGCAGATAATTGTCTGTAATGAATTTACAAACTTTTATGTGTCTACCTACTTTAGTTTTTAGTTATGAAGCATGAAATCCATCAAGGAACGTCTGTCAGACAGATACAGCACGCACATCTACACACAAACACACACATCAGTACCGGGGAAGAGGGGGAAAAATGGATTTGGGCATCATGTATATAAAAATGTGTAAAACAAATATATACATTAATTTATTAATAAATCAATAAAATTGGTTTTGGATATAGTTGTAATTCCGACTGCATTTAACATTACTGTCATGTGGCCTCTAAGAGAACATTTAAGAAAGAGGAAGTGTGCTTGTATACAGATTTAGGATATCTTCATCCATCTTTTTTTTACACTTGTGTAAATAGCACTTAAAATCAGCAGTAAAAATTTATTTAGGAGAGAGAATATATGAGTGTGGGGAAATGCCAAGAAACCTTTTTTTAAAAATGATTTATTCCTAAAAAGTTTAATCATTCTATACTGACAGGAGCATTTGTACAGCCCACTCTATAAAATTCTCACAGAATTAGGAATGCACTTATAAGCAGGGATGCACCGGTGCAGCACATAGCAGTTTCTGCAGGAACTGCACTTTCTAGTACTTCTATATACTCTTCGATAGTGCTTGCTTTTCTAGATGTATAATCTGCTATATTTCATAGGCACTTAAGCAGCCCCATGACATCAGAGATACAGGCATTTGGACTGTGTGCTAATAACAAGCTGAACGGTCTGTTTCATCTTTAGTCCTCAGAGCACTTTGTCCATAGTTTCCACAAATAATTTAAATTTTGATTTATCTGATCACAGCACAGTTTTCCATTTTGCATCAGTGCATTTTAAATGAGCTTTGGCCCAGGGAAGACTAAAACATTTTCTAGATTGTGCTTACATACATTATGGCTGCTTCTTTGCATAAAGGAGCTTTACATTTAACTTGTGGTTTGCTTTGTAGAATATGTTAACTGACGACTACTTGAATTGTTTTCGAGCACATGCATTGATTTCATATTTTTAAGCAAGAACTGAGAACATTTGTAAATATGTAAAACCAGCACAGCAATGATGAGGCCATTTAATTATGGCCTCCTTCCATCTAGGGTGACCCTGGTGGTATACGTGTACATCTTGTCAAGAAGGCTCAGTCCTGCTCTGTCCCTCACAACTGGCCTTTTTCTTAGTTTAGTTGAATTCTCTAAAAAGAATGTTGATGAAAATGTAAATGAAAATAAAATAAATTATTTTTGCTTCTGTCAAACCCCTCAAACTAGAACTGTACTATAATGTAGTAAACAATAATTCTGTAATCTTACTAGACTTGTCATTTATTATATACAACTGTTCGGTGAAATTCAAAGTTCTTTATGGAAATCAGGGATGGCGTGTCATTCGAAAATTGGAACTAGCATGGGTTATTCATACCTCGCTGACGGACAACATTTTGTCCAGCTAGAGTGCCACGTCTCAAAAAATGCATCCATATAGCATGTGCCGCAGGGCTCAGTCATTGGACCACTGCTATTTATATTATATTGTACATCTCTCCTCTAGGTAAAATTCACAAGGTTAAAATTCACTTGTTATGCAGACAACACTGATATAACGTAGCCTCAGGCCCTCTGATCGCTTTCCTCCTACTTCTCTCACTAGGTGTCTTCGGGATCTCATCCTATGGCTGTGGGCAAATTATCTTCAATTAAACACAGATAAAACAGAACTTCTATACATACACTAAAGATTCATTGTCCTCTCTCTCTCTAGCCCTGTTCTTTTCATTCAGAACACCTCTGTTTGTTCTGCAGCTACTGCTCGAAACCTTGGTGTTACATTTGACCATCTCCTATCTGTTCAGCCCTACATCTGCATTAACACAAAGTCTGCTTACTTTCACCTCTGTAACATTTCTTGTCTTCGCCCCATGATATCAACTCACTACACTCCCCCTGCGCTCACTCAGGTCCTCTGATGCTGGCCTGTTGGCTATACCTAGGTTTACGTTGGCCTTCTTGTGTGGCAGATTATTTGGTGTGCCCACACTCTGTGGAACTCTATCGCACCTACTCTTCACTCTGTCACTTCACTTCCTCTCTATTAAATAGTCATCTCCTTAATTAACTATGTTTTTTTTTTAATCTGACTGTATTGAATGTGTTTATTGTTTGGTGGTAAAACGTCCTTTGCTAGCTCAAAAGGCACAATATGAAATGTATTATAATTATTATTATTATCAATGCTGAAAGGTATATCCAGACACCGTCTCTTTCAGGGAAGCCCTTGCAGTTTCTACCATGACAATGGCGAACCACATACTGCTTCAATTACAGCATCATGGCTGCGTAGAAGGGTTCGGGTACTGAACTGTCCAGCCTGCAGCCCAGATAGAAAACATTTGGCGCGTCATAAAACGGAAGATACGACAAAAAAAGACCTAAGACAATTGACAAATACATTAGACAAGAATGGGTTAACATTCCCATCCCTCAACTTGGGAAACTTGTCTCCTCAGTCCCCGGACATTTACAGACTGTTGTAAAGAGAAAAGGGGATGTCTTACAGTGGTAAACATGGCATTGTCCCCTTTTTGAGATGTGTTGTTGTCACGAAATTTAAAGTCACCTAATTTTTATTTTTAAATGATACATTTTCTCAGTTTAAACATTTGATATGTCATCTATGTCCTATTCTAAATAAAATATGGAATTTTCAAACTTCCACATCATTGGAGACTTGAGTCCCCATCTCTACGAATATAGAAGGAAGTGCAGAGCAGCTTCAGGGAAGCACAACCTTGCCTTGATCACTATAAAGAAGTATACATATTAGAAGTGTTATGTATTTGTGTAATGCATTTGTATTTGGTTATACATCTAATATGTATATTGTGTATGTATACAGCAATTGGTTACAAATACTGATATGAATAAGAGGTATACCTTTCTGAATTTTATTGTGCCTACCAAATCCTCCTCATGCAAGCAGGATATTCAGTGAGTAAAATATAAAACTATTAACCTCGATATCTTTGTGGTGCGGAAAAATATTTTGCAACAAGAATGCGTAAGCTTTTTCCTCAAATAAGTCAGATTAGTGCTAAACTTAAGTGACGGCTAAATTTAAGTGACTTATGATCACTTTATTTTTCTGATTTATTTGATTTATATCCAATGCAATGCAGAATAGGGTGCTATCCATGTATGAGATGGAGTGGTGTGAATAGCAGTCTGGTTGCTGTGCGAAAGAGCTGACTCATTACAATCTGTCACAACCAAAAATGTTCGAGTTTATTTGTCTTGTACAGATTTTTCATGTCACATGTCAAGTAAAAATTGAAAATAACAGCTCAAATCAGAGTAAATTGGCAGAAAGGAAATGAGAAGCATAACTGGAACACTGGTTTGTGACGGAGATGAAGAATGAGCTGCTTGATTTTGTTATGCTATTATGCCTCTTCTGTTTTTCTGTTTGCCTTTCAGAAATTATTGAAAAGCACCCGAGGATGAAGAGGAACACATTGCCTCCTCAGTGAGCCTGTAGCTTAGCAGAGCCCACAGTTTGAGAGAGGCCAGCTATCCAGTGCACTCCAGACTCAACCTCTCACTGGAGCCAGGACACGAGTCACAAAATGACTCAGCATACGCTTGCAATCTGATCATCCTTGGGACCTTTTTCATCTTTTTTAAATTTTCCTTTTTTTTTTTTCAATGTGTATTTCAAAAATGTGCAACCTTCAAGATAGACTGTTTACACACTATCTCATATTAATTCCATGTGGAGATCTGTTCACTTTTCCTCTCCATTGCGGTTGACCTTTCGAATGTTGGGAAATAGCTGTGTGTAAACTTTTAGCCCGTGACTGATGGTATCAGGCCTAAGTATCCGTAGCCACAAATGTTTTCCTCCTGTATTTTGATTTTTTTTCAGTGCTTAATGTGTTGCACCATTTGTGCCACTTGACTTTGGTGTAATATGTTGCCTTAACCCTCTCGCTGTCCCTTCCTTCCTTTCACTTTATTTACCCATGAATAAAAATAAACTTTGGCCCATTGCCAATCAGTAAAACTATTATCTTGGAGCCAATCATCATAGCAGAACTTTAGAAATGCTTTTTTAACATGAAAGGAAATGCAGATACTTTGTTTGTTGACACAATATCAAATATATTGGCCTGTTTTCATTGAAAACTAATGATATACAGAGCGTTACTTGCTTTTTTCTTTGTCAATTAACACATTGTCTTACTCTTTTGAGGCCAAGAATTTGGTCCATTGCTGCAGCTCGTGCTAATTAATTCTATTCCTGCAGCAGGAAATTGCCTTTTGGGTAATTTGGATGGTTAAGAGAACAAAGGTCTTGACCTCAGACTGCAGGAAAGTAAATGTTTGGGTCTCCCCTTGTGTGGGTGAGTGTGCAAATACGTGTATGCATGTGCGTGCAAAAGTATCCCACTGATGAGCACATGGTCTGGGAGGAACTTAATCCCACTGTCAGAATTAATTGGAGTGTCTGTGCTCTGCTGTCAGTGTTTTGCTTACAGAAGACTTGAGTTGCAAAAAAGTAGTTTTTGATAGTCCTGTATGTTCTTTTAAAAAATAAATGTTCTCCAGACCTCTGGCTCCACCTTTCTTATCTTAATACAAAAAACATCTGAGTCACTTGCACACTGGCAACAGATCCTTCTTTCCATCAGCTAATTCATCATGATTTGAGACTGAGGTCATCCTTCCAGGACTGGTTGTCTGTGGTATTGACCTGTCCTTCACCTTTCACAGCCAGTAGAGGGCATCCATGCTGAAAATACCATAATACATATATTCAATAGTGTAAAACACAGACTGCTTTTAAATTCTGGCCAGTAACTACATATGGATGTGAAACCTATACAAACATTAATAACAATAATAATATGCCTTAATTGTGAAAGAGATCTATTCGCCACTATTCTTGCACACAGCGTCATTGGTCCTTCACATTATAACACATCTGTGCAGTGAAATGCACGTGTTATATGTATTTATTTGTGTGTGTATGCATTATACTAGTTTTAACTGTGCTTAAATATATGTAACACGAGATTTGAGTTACTGTTGGCTGTCTATCACCTCAAACCTGTTTTCCAATTCTCCACTGAACTCTGACATCAAGAAGACATTTTTGAACACATTTGGACCAGTACATGTAAACCCTATAGAGATAATTGTGTGTGAAAATCCCAGAATATCAGCCGTTTCTGAAATACTCAGACCAAAGTCATTTAAATAACATTTCTTATTAATTCTGATGCTTGGTTTTCTCTTCTATATGCCTGAATGCATCGAGTTGTGCCCATGTGATTGGTTGATTAGATATTTGTGATAATGTACCTAATAATGTGGCCAGTAATTGGTTATAGATGCAGCACACAGTGGGTTGTTCTGTCGCCTCACAACTAGGAGGACCCAGGTTCAAACCTGCATGTTCTCCCAGTTCTCTCGTGTGTGTCACCTATGATGGATTGACGCGCTGTCTATGGTTGTTCCTATATTTGTGCCCACTTTTTTGGTCACGTAGGGTGTCAAGGAGGGTAGTCGTCTACCATCTTTATTTGTTGTTGTGGATCAGTTCATCTGTCAACGGCTACAAGGTAGTGAACTGAAGAGTGGGCACACAATTGCTACCCTGTTTAAATATTTCTTTCATGTTGCTGCTTGACCTGGCTTCAGGTTTACATGACTCATGCAGACAAATGGAATTATTTCTGTCACTTCCTTAAACTCATATACACTTTGGGACAGTGACAAATGGCTGCTTTCCTGATCTGTACTGTGGCTCAGAGCTTATATTAAACAGTCCAAATTTTTCCCTGTGATGAAATCATTTTAGAAACAGAAACACTGTGGGGTCTCTGGTGAGGGTGAGGATTCCACATCCACACCTCTGCAGTGTCATTAAGTTTACAGTATATCATGCCCAGCTGCTTGGAAGCTCTGATTTAAATGAGGAAAAAAATTATAGGCCTTATAACTTAAATTAATAATAAATTATATAAGCCTGATGTAATACTGTAAGAAACGGGGCAGAATGTTAGCATCCCAAGTGGAAGCCCAGTACAAGTGGGTCAATGGAAAATTGCTTGCTTATAGTGTTAGAGCTTTAACAGTTTTTTCTGTTTTATTTTGTTTTGGTATTACTATATAAGCTGCTAGGCGGCACGGTGGTGCAGTGGTAGTGCTGTCACCTCACAGCAAGAAGTACCCAGCTTCAATTCCCAAATTTCTGTGTGGAGTTGGCAAATTCCAGTGTTTTCTCCAGGTGTTCCCTGTTTCCTCCCACATTTCAAAAGACTTGCATGCTAGGTTAATTGGTGTCTCTAAATTGGCCCTTAGTCTGAGAATGTGTATATGAGTGTCCTACAATGGATTAGTGCCCTGTCTATGGTTGTTCCTGCCCTTGTGCCCAGAGTTACTGGGTGGAAAAAGGCTAGCCTGTGACCCCTTGTGGAGTAAGCAAAAGAAAATGAATCAATGAATATAAGTTGATTATGTTTCTGTTTGATCCCTACTTAAGGCAAATTTAAAGCACACTGTAACACTCCTGTATTCTTGTAGAAAATTCTTTCTCTGCCAGCACATTTGTATAATTCTTGATGACATAAAAACTCCAAGCAGAGAATGCACTGGCTTTCATTTCATATCAGTTTTCTTTTGGACCTGCACACAATTTGGTTATGTCATTTTTTCCTGACTGCATGATGGCACGATACACTGATAGAAACAGGGTTCTTTTAAAGATTTTTTTAAACTGAATAGAGTATCTATAGAAACTGAATCTGTTTTCAAAGGTAATGGGATAAAAGTGTATAAAGGAACCATAGATCTGCCATGCTTGGTTTCATTACATCGTTGACTGTTCAAAAGACTCTCCATTTGTTTGTATGTATGGCAGGTACCATCATGCAGGGCACCCAGCCTGGAGAACACTTAACACATGCATATTTACACAGCTGGATATTTACAGATGTTGTTCCAGGTGAAGAACTTTAACATACTGCCTCACCTCACTAGTTAGCCCTCAGCCCTGGCTGGCTTTCGTTGTCTCCCTCCTTCCCTTTCCTCAATCTTGCATGGCTGCACTGCATCTAATCTATCTTTGGAGGTCTTGATTTGTTTTGCTTGTCCAGAAATCCACATTGCTCCAACACTGACCAAGACCAACTCTGAGCAGATTTAATAAGATAACCAAGTGAAAACACTGCGTAACTGAAACTGGACATGGTGTTAGGACTTCTAGCCTCTGGCTGGACTGTAGTGCATGTCTGATTTTTCTTAAGATACTGTTTTAGCGATATAGTTACAAGATTTAATGCTGGTGCATTGCTGATGTATTGTCATCACCAGACTGAAACTGTTTCCAACATGAAGAGCGTGTCAACCTTATTAAATAGCTGCAGGCTTGATAACGTTAACATGGTGCTGATGCAGAATTAGTCATAGTTCATTTTCAGGCTTGCATTGTTAGTTAGCAGTATAATATGACTGAACAACATATTTTGTCCAGATGTTGGAAAATAAACAGAATCTAATTTCAGACATCCTTAAAAAACAATTGTGACACATCAGAAGAAGGTCATAACATGGTTACTATATAGCTCGTCCACAGCGATTTACAAATTCCAATATTTAGACACAGTGTAGAACAAAAAAAGTTTACTCTTACACCCATAGCTAGGCAGACCTTATGTAACCAGCAATGCCTTAGACAGCATCCTGATAATGCAGTTTGTAATTTTCCATGATCTTTTGTGGGAATTATACCAAGCACGATTCAGGTGCATTTGATTACCAGTTATTACAGGTCGTCTTTAGTTTACTGGAGGTCCAGAATGGTAGGAGCACATCTGTCCCTTCTTGTATCTTTTCATGTTTTTTTGTACACTGTTTGTTTTTAAAGCTGTTTGAAGAGATGCTAAAAATCAGGCTAGTCAAATCTTTAAAAAAAAAACAAATAAGAACTTTATAGTATGCTCCTGACATAATAATGTAGTAATTAAAAGTAAATTGCAAGCATGTCGAGGCTTAACTTGTCTTTTTTAGAACGAAGCGTCACTGCAAATCAGTACAAAGCTAAATGATAAGCTTTATATTATATACATACATATTATACACAGTTCTGCTCTGCTCTGCGCAAGCATGGCAATATGCCAATTCGCAGAGAATTTTACGGTTAAATTAGTAGGAAAATGATATAAATCATTTAAAAATAAATATGCTATTATCTTTAAAATCATCATCTCACCAGCTGAACAGTGTTTGAGAGAATGTTTTTTTTTTTGTAACCATCATCAAAACAACCACCATGAAAGTATTTACTTTGGATAAAATGAACCAGTACAGCTCCATACACTAACAGAATCAATGCCAAGTCATAATTTAGCTGTTTCCCAACACTGACCCATGAACATCTTACAAATTCACATCATCTTTCCTTTGTCATCAGCATATAAATTATTATTTTAGTCATTTATATATGTGGGTTTATATATGTATATATATAAATATTATTTATTATATTATTCATATATTTATCTGGATAGTAATTGCATCTAGAACATTTTTTGATTCTGGTCTGAAATAACCCATACATAATATTTGTACAAATAAACAAAGACATGCTTTAGATAATACATTAAATCTAAGTATTTCTCACTTGCAAAGCATAAAGAAAATGTGCTATAAAATGGTTTTCTATAGGTAAAAATGACCATGTATATATTCCATGTAGCATGGACACAATCGGACAAATTCCATAATGTACGTTTTTTTTTCTACTAGCCCGACTGTTGTTCAGTGTAAAAGCCAGCAGGTTTGTGTTTGATCAGATGGGAGAGAATTTGCCGCATTTCCCAAGGGACAAAATTTACTCTGCCATGGAACCTGGTCCTTGTTTATCTTTGAGCTTTATTGGATGTTGATGTTGGCCCAGTGAGAGAACCTCTTGTTTAAAGGCTATTTTTAAAGGAAGAACAGAGGGGATGCATTACTGGATTTAAGCAAACTGTTTTGCTGTCTTCCCCTGTAATCCCTTTTGACCTTCTGGGTAAATAGCATGGTTGGAGTTTAAATTTGTAGCAGCACTTAATACCATAACAACCAAAAATCACCTTTTTCTCTATCTGATTTCTCACTTTCACTACTGCTGAAGTGCAACCCCAAGGATTATTTTAGTCCCAGTCACGCCGCTAAATAGCAGCAGTGCAGTGACACTTGCATATCATTATGTAATGTATTCTACGTTGCTGAATAAATAATTTTGTATTGTTATTATCCTACTCTCTGCCTGAAATGTTGTGTTTCCGGTGTGGTTTGTTTGTTGGTTTGTCTATCAGTAGCATTAAGGTAAATCTAAAGGCTGATTTTCATGTAATATGCTGGAAGGCTGTATCATGGGCTAAATAAAAACACTTTTAACCATGTTTCACCATTAGAGTGAACCATTGACCTTGGCAAAGATCTGTGCCCTCAAATCACCCTTTTATTATTATTATTAGTAGTAGTAGTAGTATTAGTAGTATATTTTTTAGACAGTAATGCTGAAGGGGTTGTTATGTAACCATAGAAACGTGTAAAAAAACACTTTATAGCCAAATATTATTTTTGCTATGCTGGGTGTTCAGGCACCAAATGACATCAGAAAGCGCATGTAAAGCACTACCCACGGACGGTGAGCACCTGAGCAGTGTTTATAGATGACTCATGGGAAAACAAACCACATGCCCAATCGCCCCTGACCAAGGCTGGCATGTTGTGCTCCGCTTGCTATTTAGCGTAAAGCAACATGGACATGGCGGCCCACTGATGGTCTGTCAGTGGGCCAATCCAAGCCTTCAACCTGGGTCCTTATGTTACCATGAGCACAGACAGCTGACACTGTTACCACAGCAGTGAGGTGAGACTATAACATATTACCTGACCTCACCTGTTTGGGGGTAAAAGCTGTGTCAAGATAACATGTTTAGACACTGATGTAACATTCTGCTTTAAAACAATTTACTGTCATTTTTCATGTACCCCTATATCTGTGAAACATCTGGCATGTGTTCTTTCCACCATATTTGTTGTGCAGATGGTTAATTTTGAAATTGTTGCATCAACACAACTATAGCTTTACTAAGAAAGTGAAAGTGATCCATTTTGCCACTATGCTTGAACACAGTGGAATTTGTCCTCCGCATTTAACCCATCCGTGAAGTGAAACACACATATACACACATTGGTGAAGTGAGCACACGTGCCCGAAGCGGTGAGCAGCCCTGCACAGCGCCCGGGGAGCAACTGGGGGTTAGGTGCCTTGCCCAAGGGCACTTCAGCTGTGACTTGGCATTACTAGGAATTGAACTAGGGACCATCCGGTTGCAAGGCTGGTTCCTTAACCACAAGCCTAAGAAGATTCTAGTCACCATAGATTCAATTCACTTAAATTTGATTTATATAGCTTTTTTTTTGCAATCAAATGTTGTTGCAGAATAGCTTTTTTTACTTCATTATTTATCTCTAATCAGCAAGCCAGATGGTGACAGTGACAAGGGAAACATCCTGAGATGATAAGAGAAAAAAACCCTAAAAGGAACCAGACTCTGAAGGGAATCCCATCTTCATTTGAGTTATACCAGATTAAAAAACAGAATAGAGTAGATTGGCTTGAACTTCTAAAATCCCATGCGACGGTGCAATGTGTGTTTCCTCTTTACAAGCATTTCTTAGATGAATGCCAAGCTATGAAACTGGCACTTCTACAGCATTTGGTTTGAATACAAACACTATCAATTTGTCAAAATTGACTAGAGTATTACCACAAAGTACCAATCACAAAAGAAACATCCTGATGCATTTATAATACACTGATGTTTTTAAATACGTCTTACAATATGATTTTTTTTTTCATGTGAACTGGTATCCATTAACAAAATAAGCCTTATCGGTTAAAAAGTATGCATACTGTGCATGCAAGCCATAGCTTAATTGATTCTATTTAACTCCAAATCCACCAGCTTTACCCATATAGTTTAATTTCTTGTTTGCCTCACATACTTCTACTAATAATAATTAAAGAAATGTATAACAATTAAAATTGTATGTTTTGATCATTCTTTCTTGGTCATGTGACTGTTTTAATATTTACCAATGTATGATAATATTAATGATTATCTTACAGAACAAATATGAAAATGAAAATTCTACTTTCATTAGGTACTCTGGTGCTCATTCCACCTTTAACCAACAGAGGTTTACTAAAGTGGGTAGAGTGTAATTAACTTAGTCTTTGCTGCATTGCTGAACTATGACCTTATGTGGCCTCCCGCAATGAGTGTCATATTAGTGCCACATTAGCATTAATGGGCTATGTGTCTTGTCATATAGGACTCGTTTTAAGAATAGACTGTTGTAGTGGACCTGCTTAGGAGGCTACTGAGATAATGGTGAGCACACAATGTGAGTGTGTCATTGTGTTTATCTCATGGCTTTTGAAGTAAGTGCTAAATATTAAATACAACTTAATTTAATCTAAGCAAGGTTTGCCTTTATAAAGGGAACTTGAGGGTAATTAGATGATGCTTTAAATAATAAAGAAAGTTTAGAAGCAAAACATAGCAAAATGCCATCTGGGATTGTTGAGATTACAAATCGATTCATTACTCTGCAAAGTGAAGAGAGATTAGCTTGGTTGTCTGAGGAATAAGGCAAGTGAGTGCAGGAATTTAAACCCGAACGATTTCTTGATACCTGCCGTGTCTGGAAAAAGAGCTTCTCCACAGAGGCAGCCAGGAATCCCACTCCTGCTGACCTCCTCTCATTACTCTTTGGCACTCCCGCTGTAGAGAATGGGGGTAGGCTCGCCTTGATCTATGCCTAAGGGGGGAGGCCCAGTATTTTACACCTCAGTTCCCTGGATCGAGACCTTCACTTCTCAGTTGTCCTGCATCTGCTCATTGTTTAGTCCCGGTTCAGCTTCATTCTACATACAAAATGGGAAATTAAAATTGGTTCCCACGTGCCTGCAACTATACATAGGCTTAAGCTACCTCCACCAAATGGTCTGAATGCCCAATAAGGAGACGGCAAATAGCCTGCTGATGGGAAATTTTGCCTGATCTTTTATTTCTTATTACGTTTAATCCACTAACTCCAAATCAAATCAAATTTTATTTTTCACATACATAGTAATACACAGTATAACTATGTGCGAGTATGTATACATTTGTACATATTTATCTTTATGTGAATGTGTGTGAGTTAAAAAAGAAATAGAAATATTTGTGTAACTGTCCTAGAGTATTGTGTTGTATTGTATTGTATATTGTGTATTGTAGTGAAACCAATACTCAAAGGTTAGTTTCTTTTTGTTTGTTTCAATATCTCTGACTATTTTACAGTTTGCTGTTCATCTATAAAATATCATTTAGAAATTAAATCAGCAGAACTCTGATAATAGTCAGTTATTAATTAATTATAAAAGCGGTAGAAACAAAAGAAACAAAATATTTTTGGTACTTACCCACACAGATAATATAGACAAAGATGACTATAGATGAAGAATATATACAGTGGTTAGACAATGAAACTGAAACACCTGTCATTTTAGTGTGG
>JAOUQV010000040.1:9716439-9743767 GCA_028565295.1 Aspidoras spilotus
ATCCAGCGGGCGCAGGGTTGCCGACATCTCCTGGTTACTACGCCGTATTCGGTGTAGCTCATCCGAAAGAGTGGAGATGAGAGAGAGGATAGAAAAAAAAAAAAATATATATATATATATATATTTGTTTAGTTTCGACAGCAGCTGCTACTCTATCTATATAAATCTAGTTTTCATGGATTGTGGAATAAAACCACGGTTCCACCAGAAAATAATAATTTATTTAGACAGTTTTGAAAATTGTTTGTGAGCAAAGAGGAGACAAAACAAATCATTTCCAAATACTGAATAAGCTATATCATCACACTGTCCTACTGCCTTTTTAAAAAAGTAAATATTTCTTACCGCAGTACTGTTTGAAGAGTCGACAGGATGCTTGGTTTCAATAAAACCAGCCATCATACCCAGTTTACTGAGAATAGTTGAAAACAACTGCTGACTTCCCATACTGCAGCTTGGTTAAAATATGCATATCTTTGCATACAAATCGCTGAACGGATTTGTAGAAGACGGCACATTGGCGCAGTTGGTAGCGCGTTCGCCTTACAAGAAGGACCCAGTTTCGATGTTACTGTTAGGTGTTACATCTGGGAAATTTTTGTGTGAAGTCTGTATGTGTATTCCCACATTCCAAAGACACACATGCTAAGTGAATTGTCTCTAAAGTGACATTTAGTGTGTGTATTTGTGTTACTGTGTGTGTGCGCCCTACGATGGATGGGTGCCCTGTCTAGGGTTGTGCCCAAAGTTTCCAGGTGGGCACCGGCTGGTCCATAACTCTAGATAATGATAATGGGTGGATGGATGGATGAATGGATGGATGGATCTTGCACGGCAGAAGTTTAGCAAAATTCTATGCACAACAGCAGCAATTGATAGTCCTGTTCCTGTCTGTTCAACCAATAATACATACAAACACGTTTACAGCTCAGTCATTTAAAGCTCTACACAGTCTTCATATTCACAGATACAGGTTGTGTTTCAGATTCATTTACACATACAAATCTCATGTTTTTGCAAATCTTAGTGTGCATTTACAAAACGCATCGTGCATTTGCAACTGTCATTAGGTATTTTTAAATCTCAAAGTGCACAACAATTTTGATAAAACAACATCCCATACATCTGTACATTCTGTACATGTATTTCAGATATATAAATGTATATAAAGAGGTTTCTCTGTATGAAAGAGGTGTTTATTTATTTGTTTCTTTTTCTGTAGCACCAAAAACATTGTGTAAAATGTCAGCTGCTGTAAGAAGATTCACTTTACTTTGAAAAGCTTCCTATGTTTAAATGCCCATATGTAGACCATCTACACACAAGTTATTTATCATAGGATTCCTGCATTGAGGTAAGATAAAGGCTTGACTGTGTTTTCCATATGTTCTGCTGGTGCAGGTCTGGAGAGAATTGATGCAAAACCATTTTAAAAAATGCATGCCCTGAATATAAACTATAAATCTAATGTAATTTAATTGTAAATTGTTTAATTGTAAAAAGATTTTTTTTCCTTTTTATAACAACCTCAGTTTATGACAAGTTCCTTTTAACCAGAATATATTAATAAAATAATTAAATTCCACCCGTATGCAAAAATCTTTAAATTTTATGGATACATTTTAAATTTTGTGTTCATCTTTGTACCCGTGAAATTGTAAATTGACTGTAAATTGGTGTCTTACTAAAGTTATAATTTATTAAAATGTCATGCTCAGTATTTGTTATATTTGTTGACTGAAACAACAAAAAAGGTGAATATGAAGAAGGTTTGTTGAGGGGCAATGGTCCCGTGGATTGGAAAACCAATTGTTTTTTGCAAATGTGGTAATAAATGTTAATTCCCATTAATGTGACATTATGTTATAAATTATAAACATGAGTAATATTAGCATATTTCACATTCATAGCTCAACTTTCTATTGGTTACTCTCTTCTGAACCATATTGCTTACTCTCTTCTGAACCATCAGGCCTTAGGAAATATGAACCATTTCCCAAGGCCATGGAGTCATGTTACTTTTGTAAGTCGCTCTGGACATGGGCGTCTGCTAAATACTACAAATGTAAATGTAAATGTTATGTGACTGTTACATATTTGCATATTTATCAAAGCATAAACAATAGCATTTTTTTAAAAAACATTTTCATATCCAAAACCTCCAAAAAGAAGGGCATGACTGTGGGCAAAACATTTCTTTATGGTGGCCATACCCATTGGCACCATAATTAATCCACCGCTGCATAACACTTAATGTTTTTATATTACTCCTGCAATTAAAAATGATGTTCTTTTCTATGGCTGTATATGCAAACAAAAAAAACAATCCTAAGTGAGCGCTTAGCTTAACTATGAGTGGAGGGTGTATTACCAGGCTGATATTCCTGACGGGGAATTTTCTGTGTGTGCTTTGCAGTAAAAGCAGTAGAGAGTGAGAGTCAGGAGGAACATTCTGCTGTGGTGCAATTCAGGCCATGTTTTTCCACCTTTCATGCAACACCTCTCAGCCCCTGTAAATCTTCTTTTCTTAACAACCGGCATTAAAACGTCACAGATTAAATAGCTGAAGGATGACTCCATTGTTGATGCTGATGAGTGGAAATCGGTCTTTATGGCTGGACAGGCTTTTATCAGGAGTGTGTGTGAGATCTGAGAGAAGTTGATGTGAAGTGTGATGGAGAATAGGATAAACTCAATAAATAAGAAATGTCTTAAAATCTAGCTGCTAGTAGTGTGCACTGTTCTCTTTATTTATTTATTTATTGTATCTGAATTATTAAAGAATAATGTACATTATGTAATAATGTAATTTTGTTTCTGGAGATGACATATTCTTAAAACTTAATATGAGCTATTCTATGGTCAACTTTCCAAAGGGATTACTCTTCAGTTTACACAGCAATGCATCTAGGTATTATGCATGATGAACATGATGTGGACTGGATTGTTACTGGCCAGACTGATACAAGCAACATGAGACAGAGGGTATATAAAGAGGTTGTATAAAGCTGACTCATCCATGCATCTAGCAATCAGAAAGTGATGACTGCATAATACATGACATAAGGAATGAAAGTAAAATGTACAAATTGCTCTTTAGTTAATCAATCAAAAAGTGGGCCAAGTCACTATAAACATAACTGGCCAGTGCTAAGACAAACTCGTTACAGTCCAGTAATTCAATAACAAGCACATGCATCATCTAATATATTTCCTTAGCTTCTTCTGGTAAATAGTTACAATGTAAAATAAACAAACTGACAACCCTGGAAGCACGACGTTTTACTTATTTGTTTGTTTGAAAGAGGAGAAGTTAGCTTTGTGAGTCACATGTTGACAGATGTCTGCTCATTAAAGTTGCACTGCCCTAGGACCCCAGCAGTGAAGAAGTTGTTGTTGGCTAGGATGCAGCTCTAACAATGTTAGCCAAGAAAAATAAAACTTTTCATATGTCATGAAATCGCAAGGGTGACGGAGTGTAAATTAGCTTGTTGTGTGGGAAATCCTTAGGCTGACTAATATTTACAATACCATGCTTTCTTTTTTCACCAAAGGCTTGTTTTAATAGCCATGGAATTCCAAGGGGATTATGCAAAATGTTACAGTGGTGTGAATGGTGCCCGTGTGCTTTCCTGCAGCGGTTGCGTGTGTGGCAAATTTGATTTGTGCTGGGAGGTCAGGAGGCCAGAGTGTGTTTCCCATCATGCCACAGTTCATAGGGTTTACCCATACTTCTGAGGAAATACTCCAATAATGTCACACAGACACACATACACAAGGGTTTCCAATTTTTTTTGTTTTTGCATTTGTTTTCGATTTGTCCGTCTTTCCCTGTTTTTGCCATGTGTTTATCATTAAAGAATTTCAGTACATTTTTTTTGAATAAGAGAAAAATGAGTAGTCTGTTATGGAGACTATTGATCTGTGGGTTGCACCTAAAGGATGCCTCTAAACCCCAGATTATGGTATTAGATCATCTGAGCTGTTTCCTCTGAGGAGGCTTTTCCGGTCTGCAGACCTTCAGCTCTACAGGGATTTAGTTCTCTCTCCAGACAGATGACTCCAGGTGGTTAAACTTCTTTCGATTTTTAGTGTGTGTGTGTATGTGTGTGATGTTCATGATGGAAAAAAGAACAAGAGACCAAAAACGACAGATATAAGAAAGTGTGAAATTATGTGTCTTCTGTTCAAACAAAATTAATTGTTTTTGCATTAATTTAGATATATATGACTTTATTACATTTGAATAATTCCAGAATAAGTGCTGTTTAAAATTCTGGAGTTTATGCTATTGCTATTGTGAAGCTGAAGTTTAACCAATCATGTTACACATATGCACTGTCCATGGAGCTTTCACATGGTATGGTATATCACGTTGTTCAGGTGAACCAGATAATATGATCAAATTTACTGAACTCTGAGAGAAGTGCAAATAAACGCAGTTATAGCATATGATAATTCAGTGGGTAAAAATACCCCATAACTGAGAAATTAGAACATAACTATAATTTATTTAAACATGTGTAGATATCAGCATGGCACTGCATGGATAGTACTGCTACCTTACAGCAAGAAAGTACCGGGTTCAATTCAAGGTTTTACCCTGGGTTATTACTTTGTACAGTTTGCAGGTTCTCCCTGTGTCCATGAGGATTTACTCCAGGTGCTCCTGTTTATTTCCACTGTCCGAAGACATGTGTTAGACTAACTGAAGAGTCTAAATTGCCATTAGAGTGTCTGTGTAGGTGAAGTGACACCCTTCATCATAAGATCAGTGTTGCACCGGTTTCCTAAGTAGGATTAAGTTTGTATATACTGTAAAACTAAATGAGTGAATAAAACAAGTAGATTTAATGACTGCAGAATTACTAATAAAGAGCAGTTTCTTTATATTGCCTAGAAAGAAGGTTGTGACCATTATGAGCACCATAACCTCAAATCCCATGTAATTTAATAACAAACATATTGCCACTGTTTAACTCGGGTAAGTTATTTTCATTAGCCCTTTAGGTTTTTACAGTAATAGGGTATGTGTATTGGCATTTCTATAACTGTTTCTAAGGACTGCTAGCGTAATTAGGCCAGGGTTATTTTTATAGAGGGACCATTATCACTGGCCATAAACAGTATAATGTCTCTATGTCCATTTCAGAACTCAAATATGCTTTTTTATAGGCCCCATGTGCCTAACACACGGTACACACCTGTTTTCATCCAGCATCAGCGTCCACCCACACCCAGTCATAGCCAGCAGACAGCTTACTGGCACAAGTGGAGCCAGTCCGGTGCCCATTATTTTGAACACACATTGGATTTAATTATTCAGTAGGTTTAGTCATAAAAGCATGCTTTGAATCATACTGTTTTATATGACTCCATGTTTTTTTATGTAATGGGTTTTGATGTCGAGTGTTCATGTTGAGTGGATGCATGTAATATCTAATTAGCGCCATTTAGATTTAACAACCTTTAGCTCTTTTTTTCTCCTTTGTAAATGTATTTCTACAAAAGTACTTTTTTGTCTACAAACTTAAAAGGAAGAATTTTGGGGGTCACCATGTTTCTTAAATGCCATGTTTGACTGTTTTGGACATCAGTAACACCTGCCACACCTGCTTGTAGAAAATGATTCTGTAATATAATATGTTAACTTTTTACAAATTTTATAAACCTTTCCTCATTTATACAAGCTCTACAATTAACATTTTACATACACAGTGTGTGAATATATGTTTTAGGTTGTGCATCAGCCATTAAAAACACTCAGTATAGGTGACAGGAAGTCAGAAATATCACTAATGAATAGTATTGGTTTGACATGTTTACCTACACTTTTTACTATTTTAATTGTTAATAAACATAAATTCCTGCATTTCAAGCTTGTAACACATTCCAGAAAAAGTTGGGGCCGGTCTATTTAGGTCTAGCAATGGAATTATTATATATGGAATAATAATTTTATTCTCAAAAGTCTGTAATGGGCAGAGGATCTGCAGTTGTATACATGACTGTGGAAAATTATGAATGTTTTAAAACAATGTTCTGCAAAGAAACACTGTAAGGGATTTGCATATTTCAGTTATAACCATTTTCTAATTTATCTTGTTTTGTATTGTACAGTATAATTGAAAATGCATGGATGTCCCTGTGAAAGATGTCGTCTTGAAGGCAGCATGTGATGCTCTAAAATCTCAGCGTACGCTTCTTTATTAATGCTGAAATAACAGAAGAGTAATTGACCTGTGTTTGCACTGGACTTGCAGCCGATAATATTCTGTTCTCTTTTACTTCTTTGGCTGGAGCACACTTTTGTTTGTCCAGCTGCATTTCTTCCAATACAAATCCGGGATACTGATACTTACTGCAATACTTACCACAATACACATTTCCACTGTATGATGGTCCATCCCTTATGAATTCAAGCTCCGAAAGCTTGTGGCCATTGTAGGACATTGTTAACATAAGGCTTGATTTGTGTACAGCAATTGTTTAGTAGATAATTAAATATTATGCACTCTAGAGAGAGACATTTATAAATCTTTCTTTAATGCACGCTGTTTTTAAAGATTTAAGCATTAAAAGAATAAAAATTAACCTTATTTAATCTTCATGATTATACACAGTATATAATTTCTGTAAAGCTACTGAAAATGTTCCACAGGTTTCCCTTCCTTGTGTCTTAACGGAAGCGACATGGTAAAGTAAAGGTTGAAGATGGATTATGTTGCTAGCCTGAAATACAAATATGTATGTTTACTACCAAATGAACTGAAGTTGATCAGAAAAGAGAATGAAAATGTCCATACATTCCTGCAATAAAATAGAAGACAGAGTAAATGTATGACACGCTGCAGTTTTTCAGTTGTTGTTATTTTGCATTTTCCAAACTTTTTCTGATATGTGAATAAACACCTATTTCAACTATTTCAAGAGTTAATAAGGTTGTGGAAATGCTTCCTTCCCCTACTCTGGGCATTGCTAATTTAACTGATTTGTTATGCTAGCTTAACACTAGCTTTCATCATAGTGTTTTGTTATACTGTATATTTTTATGACACGATTTATAAACTGAACCAAAGGTTTTGTTGTCTTCAATACAATGTATTTTCTCCTGCATTGTGACCTTGTGAACAGTTTATGGCTTCAGAAACTCATGTGGTACCATTTTTTTGTAACAGAAATACTGCACAATCATTGCCATTTGGTGTTCATTTTTTAAATGTTTGAATATATGACAGAGGATTAGATTACATTCAGGTGTGTGGGTGTGTAGGTTATTGAGTGGCTGTGTGTTTGATCTAATTTATACATCCCGTACATATTTGAAGTAATTTAAACTTTTTCGACCAGATTTCCTGACATTTTGATGACTTTCCTATGCCATGGAACACTTGAGTCAGATTTTAGTGGCTTCATCACCATCTAAGGTTCGTGCAGTCCTTGTGAATTTAGATTCAGCACAGCTGTTTCATTACAGTTCCCACCTGGATAAAATTTTGAACATCTTATTTTAAGGGTTGACTGGTAAGGAAGAGATTATTATAGAGAACATATCAGGTAGAAACTGGTATTGCCTAAATCTATAGACATAGGCTATGCTGAAAAAACCCAAAATGTTTAGAAAGTTGCTGTTATAGAAGAGAGTGAGAACAATTCTTGCTGAATATCCGACTAAGCAGTCCATCTAGTCCTTCATGTTTTTATTTGATTCGCCAGACTGCTTATTTATACTTATTGGATGGCATCCACTGAGCCTCCAGATGTCTCTTTTAAGAAACATATATACAATTATGGGTGGTTCATTTAAACCCAGGTGTAATAAGTCACTAAGTGTAAATAAACAGATGCAGAGATGTTGAAGACCCCAAAGGATAATACCCAGTATTTTATTCTTTACTGGAGTAATGGAGAGCTGCAAAATAACACATGCTCAGGGTAGATACACCTTATTCCATTCAGGCTTGTCCTGGGCAAAAAAGTGATTACACGGCGACAATAGCCTATGCTGGCCCAGACAGACCACCTGCCAAGAGAAAGAAAAAGGCTTAATCAAAGTTTAAGAATCTTCTAGCATAGCACAGATTAATATAAACCTCTAGGCTCTTTATAATCTCCTAACCCCTCACTTGGACTCCTAGGGTCAGAACACAAGTTGTTCAGCATAAAGTTTGAAGCTGCTAGAACTGCCTTGATTAAATCTCCGGGGGTGTTTGACTCCACTGAAACGGATCTTGGCAATCCGTGTATGTTTAGGTGAGTGGGATTTATTTAGTGTGTTCTTAGATTAGAGAGATTTCGTAGAGTTATGCGATTTGATTATTCTGTTCTAGACAAATAAATGTGACAGCCCCACATGCCAACATGCTAATATAGGAAATATATAAATAATGTGTTTCTAATGAGACAGATCACTCTAATTATAGATCATTTGCATTTATTCAAATCTTCAAGCCATATAAGAAGGGGACACCTCAGATGTATGTTCAGTTCCATAATCATGCCCAATCATGCCTGTTGGTGGTATGCAGTTTTACCCTTATTGCCTGAATAAATTTAAGTATCAAATTATTTAATTCTCAGAATTTAGGAGGAGCAATTTGTCATTTTGCTACCTGAAATTATCTAAAGAAACTGTTTGATAAAGTGTGATAGACTTCAATTTGTTAGACAAAGTGCACGCAGGTGTTCACACAAGTTTTCTTCAGGTGAGCTGGCTTCCTCCCAAATTCAAAGAAATGCATTTTATGCTAAAATGCATGTTAGTGTGTGTGTGTGTGTGTGTGTGTGTGGATTGTGCCCTGTCTAGAGTTATTTCGTGCCTAGAGTTGCTGGCCCCATGTGGATTGAGTAGAGAAGAAAATGAATGAATGAAAGTGCTTCAGGAATAAAATAATTAAAAAAATGAAACATAATGGCACAAACACAAAACAGCAGAAAGTGGTTAGCACTGATTAGTATTTAAAAGATTGGGATTTTGCGCTGACATCTTAGCTGTTTGCACTTGTACTATTTCAGTATATTTGAACATAAAATATAAAAATATAATATACCAGGGACCCATTATGTAAACTGACTGCTTCACATCTCTAGAGTTTGTGGTTTATTATTGAGCTCAGATTGCTCTCTGTGTATGTTCTGTGCATGTGCTTCCTGATTCTGGGTGGGTTGCCTTCGGGTTCTGCGGTTTCCTTCTACCTCCAAAATACTGCCAGTAAGCAGACTGACTATGAAGGATTGCCCCTCTGTGTGAATGTGGGTGCATGATGCCCTGTGATGCACTACTGTCCCATCCAGAGTAGATTTTTTCCTGAGGCCCACTGTTCCAGGAATACCATGTTGTACTCATCTAACAAACCTTTTTTGTTAATTAAATGTACAATGTGAGAAATCTATAGTGGGTAAATGGGTAATTAAGCTTATGTCTATAAGAATAATAGTGGGAAGTAATTGATGTCAGTGACCCTCCTTAAACTACTGCTCTAAAATCGACTATTTCTAGACTCCACTGCATTAATTAGAAGCAGAACATTATTTTACATTGTTTTCCCAGTTCCCACATTTTACTACTTGTGCTGTGCTCACATTTTTAGGAGAGGTGCACCTGCCCAACTTCATTTCATGCTGCTGACAGTTTCTCTCATCAGCTATCGCATAGAATGACCAAATGACCTCACCTTCTCCCCTACGTTACCTGCTAGTGTTCTTCCCCTGGACTTATTTATCATGGGGTGGGGGCACAAAGACATGCTTTATTCTGCACCCCACCCATGTAACTTTGAATTCCATTGGAATTCCTACCCCCCCATTGGTAACAATGGGTTTTTAAAGTGTTTTCTTGCTCTACTTTGAATACATTGAGGGAACATTTTTTAAATGATCTCTTCTTTCTAAAATTTTCACTGGGCACTAATGGTCTAGGGAGAAGTGACTATCTGGCATTTTTCACAGCAGCCTAGCTGTGATTGATAGAGTGGCCACATAAGGGGGAAACATTGGTCTGGTCATGTTTTTATAAACATCAAAACACTGCTTAGAAAAAGTAGGCCTCTGTGGGATAAAGGGGAACTACTGCACTGTGCAGCGCTCTCACAAACAACAGTAATCATTACCATTGTTTATAGTCAAGAGCATGCACACAAAAACGCAAGCAATTGTCTTTATGAGGTTATTGCTGCATATCAAATGAAAATGCATCTCAGATCTTCCGGAAAGTAAAGGGCTCACAAATTCATGATGCTGCAGTAACAAATCATAACGCTAACGCCCTCTAGAGGTTAAGAGCATCACATTTATTTCTTTGCCTTAAATATTGTACAATTCCTCAAAGTGGTGTAAAACAATGGCTGTCCATGCTTCGGCACCCACCAATCTCCTGCTGTCTTCTTTCAAGAGTGATATTTAAGAAAATGATATTATAGATCTGCATCTATCTGTGCAAAGTATTCCTCCCGAATATGATTCATTATACATTGATATTTGGTTCCAAAGTTGGACATGCAACATTAATGGTATACACGGATAACACATGCTTGGCAGCTGAGGAGAAAAAGTATACACTTAGATATAATTCTCTCCTGTTCATTTTACACAGAGCAGTTGACAGTGATCAACTCCAAATGTTATCTAAACATTGCACAACATGGAAACTCTAAGCATATGATGAAGAACCTGCTGTTCTGGACAAAACATTTTCCTCCGGTTGCTGTGTATGTAAGTTTTTCATTTTCTGTTTGTACTGTGCGTCTTTAGTTTCTTATATAGCTAATTTTACAGAAGGTTTTGTGTGTTTATGTATTGGGATTTGCTTCTATTGTTGCTAAGGGACAAGTTTAACATGGGATTATAAAAAATAGATAGACAAGCAGCATGCAGAAAGATTATTTACTGATCAATGCCATGTGCTACTGACTTCAGTCTACACAGATGTTTCTGGCATAGTTTTAAATGATTAATGTCTAAGATAAAACCTGACCTGATCAAAAGAGGATTTGGCTATGGGTTCTAATAAGACAAGATAGTAACTTTTCTTACCATTTAGTGACATTTGAATACAAATACAGTCGTCTTTGACCTTTAATAAACCTTCTGACAACCAGTAGATATTTACATATAGTTATGCTACATATCACATCAGATTTTGGTGAAGTATAAAATCATTTAAAATCATATAAAATCGTAATATAATTAAAAATAGAATAATAATAATAAAACGGAGCAACATTGTGGCATAATGTTAATGAGTGACTTGTCTGAGATCATGAGTTTATTTTAGGAGTACGTTTGAGGCTTTGACTTTTAGGCAGAAGATATGATTAGAGTAGTAAGGCTTTTTTCCCCCGTCACTGTTACAGAAGGTGGGGGTGAGGGTTTGGGGGCTCACCCTCTAAATAAACTTTGGAGTTCAGTACCAGAGTGAAAGAGACTGCGGAGAGCTGAAGTCATCACTTATCGCGCGGAGAGTGTGTTGCGCTCTGGACATAAAGAGAGAGAGAGAGAGAGAGAGAGAGAGAGAGCGAGAGAGAGAGAATTGCTCAACCGTGAAACTTAGAGCTGTCCAGACTGCGTCATAGGCATATATATGTATATAAAAAGGCGAGTTTAAGTTGATAGTTGTGTAAACGTTCGACTTTAACCAGTATGAGATGCAGCTGAGACGTGGATGTCCTCAACCACTCCGAATCCGGTAAAGTTGCGCTCACACACGTGGACACACCAAGCTTCTTCCTCCGGGGAATATAGAAGTTCTGTACAGAGGATAAGTCACAACTTTTCTTCATGTCACAATTTCATCCCAGTTCCCATCGTTAGACTTGGTTTGTGGTGCGACGGACAACAAGCAGTTGTTGTTATTGTTTTGTGTTTGTTTTTTGCAATGACACGTGATCGACGGATGAAAGACTAACGATTTGTTTGTTCAGATGAAATGTGCTGCACTTTTTCTATACCGAGCAGCCTCGCTCTTTTTCTGCAGCGTCTATGAGGATTGCTTTCAGGATGTTGGTGCCGAATTGGCCCAGGTGTTTTTGGGCCATTGTAAAATCGCCTGATCAGAGCTCCGGGTTCTGCCCGCTGTAGGAATCGCGCGCTGCAATTCTTTTTCGGCGCAACGCGTCTGTCGAGGACATTACCATTGGCAAGACAAGCATTTCGGTTACTATGCAATTGCAACTAGTCTCTATAATCTTTATCTTGCACTGGATGGAGTACGCGAACTGTCAGCATCACACCCCGAGGCACCGGCAGCACGAGCGTAAGTAGCGCGCTCTTCGGCTCTACGGGGCGAGGTTCCGCGCGCACCTGCACACACGCACGCTCTCCTTGTTGCGCGCCGAGGATTCACACACTGCTTTACTAGCACGCTATTTCAAATGCAGTTCATAGAAATTTCAGTATCAAATAAAATTCGTTGCATTATAATAATATGAGCGACCATTACATCACAATAAGAACGTGTACACTAGGTGTCTTTAGCAAAAGTCTGCTGAAGGTGGTTGTCCATTTTGTCAGAGACACAGGTACGCAAAATAAATATGATATATTTCAAGAAAGTTTTATTTCTTCTATCAATGAACCTGACGACAAAATGTATTCCGTACAAATGTGCGATTAATCAACGTGTTCTTGTTTTTTTATTTAGTCGTAAACATTGGTTAATTTTAAGAAGTTGTCCAAATTTGATTAAAGCCGCAGTTGTGCAGTTTGCTGTGTGCTCTGAATAAAATGACTTATTTTGTTAAGCACTTGAATCGATTGTCTTTACAATGTCAACAGTCAGATTAGATATCTCCATGCATGTAAACAAGATTTAGATTTGTGCTTTTTAAGTAATAGTGAGTGATTAGCACGTACGGTCAGTGCAATATAATAATAACTAAAGTTTATCTAAAAGGTACTTAAGTGAGAGACTCAGTATTAGTATAAATGTGAGCAATAGATCCAGAGTCACATTGTGCAGATGCATAATGCGTCATCTCAAGTCGTAGTCTGTAACAAGCCAAACTCAAGGATTAGAACAGAAATTAAGATCTTAAAACAGAGTTTCTTAAACAAACAGCATTGCCTTTGCCAGCTTTGCAAAACTGCATAGATGTCAGATTGTAAAATTGTTTTGCAATTTGTTTTGACCTATGACACAATATGACAAACTGTAAAGGGGAATAATGATCAAGAAAACTTGCAGTTCCTAAATAAAATGGCACTTAAAAATGCTTGATGGGCACAGAAAGATGGGTAGTGCAAAAATGCCAGTATGAAACATGGAAAATGTGGATATTTACCCATTTGTATTTTTCTTCTGTCAGGAAAATCCTTAACACATAATTATTTTTTTATGCAGCATAACGCATAAAATTGCTCTGGTGCATGAAGCTTCTGAAGGGAAATTTGTGTAAAACAAAGAATCATTTATTTTGTTCTGGTAATGGCACCAAAGGGAATGAATGGATAGTCCTGCTGTAACAAATAATTACAATCCTGATTTAAAAAACCTCAACAAAATTAAGGCTGCCAACTGAGACAGAACACAATATGAATTTACAGTGAGTGACCCAGAGGACGCTTGACCTCAAATGCTTCCTGCATCCTGCGTGAACAGTCCATGGTTCAATGTGCCATAGACTTGTTTTTATTATAACGATACGCATACTCATACTACGTCATATAATTTCTTTAATTTAATTTCCATGCTTGCAGCCATGCAGGATAGTGTTTTAGGTTCCTCTAATTCATAGTGGTATAACTTTTACTCTGATACGCTTGAGTTGGTGCCACCTGAATATATCGGTCAGTGAGTCATGTGTACATAACTGAGCCTCCAGAGCCTGCTTTACCATTATCATCCATCCACTGCACATGAATCATCTTATGGGAATTACATACCTCAGATCATTTTCTCTAATCAACTTTGTGTGTGTGTCACTTTATACAATTAAAATATTAGGAAATAAATTGTGTTTAGTGATGATTCAGAGCAGAGGTTTCTGGTTCACTGGTTCACTGATTTGCCTTAATTATTGGTTCTAAAATCCTGTTATCTAATTAAGTTTTAACAGTCCTGCTAATAAGTATGATTCTGGAAACACTTGTTTTGTGGTCTTTGGGCTTGAACCATAACTAAACAAATTTTTGAGAGTTTAAATGTTAGAGCTGCTCATGCATAACTTACGCAAGTATCCCCAGATCTTGTGGCAGCACGAGGGCAGGCAGAATTCCTCTGTGTTAAGAGTTCTGTGAATCAGAAGGTCTTGGCAGGAACGCATGTGGGCAAATGGACAGCAGTTGTAAAGATCGCAGAGATATGTCAAACAGAATATCCATGATCTATTGCATTCTGTCAGCCAAGGCTGTACACTGAGAATCAGGAGAGAAAAAAAGATGCTCAAGCACAGTTCAATGGCATGGAATGCAAGGGCAGAGAGAGAACAGGTTGAAAACAACGCTTCACTCATGTGGTATGGTGATGATAAACCTTCTGTTTATCTCTGTGTATTTTCATGTAGATGTCTCATAACAGTTAGCAGGGAAGGTTGTGTACTTTTATTCATATTCACAGTAGACTTAGGTTTAGTTTAAAGTAAAAAGACACTGTATTTCCTAAAATATTTGCTCACCCATCCAATTTATCGGCATCAGGTGTTCCAATCACTTGCATGGCCACAGCTGTAATAATGCTTCAGCATACCAAGAAATATTGGACAATTTAATAATCCCAACTTTGTGGGAACAGTTTGGAGCTGGCTTCCTCCTCTTCCAACATTACTGTGCACTAGTGCACAAAACAAAGTCCTTAAAGACATGGATGACGGAATCTGGTATGGATGAACTTTACTGGCCTGCACCCTAACCCAATTAAACATCTTTGGTATGAATTAGAGTGGAGACCGAGAGCCAGGCCTTCTTGTCCAACATGAGAGTGTGACCTCACAAATGCGCTTCTGGAAAAATGGTCAAAAATTCCCATGAACAAACTCCTAAAAGCTGTTCTAGCTGCAAGGGGGTCGACGGACGTCATATTAAACCCTATGGATTAGCTTATATGTGAGTCAAGGCAGGTGAGTGAATACTTTTGGATATATAGTGTACATAGTTAATTTACATTGCAGCAATGCAGGCAAACAATATCCCTCACTATCATTGGTTGGATTTAGACTCTTTTAGTTATGTTATTTTAATTCTATTTCTGTGAAAATCTCTTGAGTATTACACAACATGCTCCCTGTGAAGTGTGGCACAGAGTTCCAGCACAGTTACTCTTGCCTTGTCAAAACCTCACCAAACCTATGCATTCAGGTCAATCGTTCTTACCATCTGTGCCTCTCACCTGTAAAAAACACATGGAACCGCTTAACTTCAATCAGGAGTCCTTTCTGATGAAGCCAAGGAGCATCATGCATTTTTAACTCAGGAATTCAATGAGGTATTTAATGTAAATCAGTCACTTTGGCACAAATCTGTAGACTGCACTGTTAAGCTGATGTAATCAGTGACCATATGCTCCATGCTTTATCCCTAACTGACTGTGGTGCTGAATGCCTGACTGTTTGACATTAGTCTTTAAACTGAAACAGTGAGGCCTCACATTCTACTGCTATTTTCCCTGGTTTTGTGAACTCAGGACTTAAAAGACATTATTAAGCCAAGACTGCTTTATAATGTCTACATAGTTTTCCTGATTCTATAAATCATTCCTTAACAAACCTATTCCCTCTATCCAATTCACATGAAATGTGTAAACGCACAGTGACTTGCACACTGAGATAACACAGGAGTCAATGGATGGAGGATGTTTACATGTTTGTGAACATGTTTTTAAGACAGTGCTCCAGACTGTTCCTTTGGTCCCATGCTGGCATGAGCTTATATCTCTAGGTTTTTTCCACAACAAGGTTGTCCTGTTATTAAGGTTATGAATCCAACTGCTACTTACTGTCATCTGCGTGCAAACCCGGTATGCAGCGTGTCTCTGCTGATTAGTTTCCATGGCAGGAGAACGCACAGATGAGGGAGCTTCCTATCTTGTTTATTATTATGCTAAATTATGGTCATTTTCACAGCCTTAATTAATAGCTCTACTCATTCTTTCACTGAACCTGGAACTATTTAACTTTTTTACAAACATTCTTTGTGGTTCAAAATGTGGAAAAGAGCTAAAGTTCCACTTGTGGTATTTTTCTAAATTTTCTACAAAAACATCAATGTGTTTAAGTATTATAAAGACTTAAATCTTTTCTCATAGTCTGGAAATGATTTGTAAAAAGTTTACCTGCATTGTGAGCAAAGAATGATGAGCTCAGAAGTTAACTACAGTTATGTGCATAAAGTCTTTAGCAAAATACACACATGTACTAAATGAATAGTAAAACAACTTCAGCTGCAAAGCACTGACTTATTTTTTTTGTGTGGATAGGGAGATATACATCTAGGAATGTGCAAGACCATGAAAAATATACACATCACATATGTGTCTGAAAACGTGCAAGAGTGTAAAGCATCTGATCTGTGTACATTAAACAGAGTTCCTTCCTGTTTTAAACACAAAACGGCAGCGTACCATTATTGATCTCTGCTTTAATCTAAGGCAGTACAGTGAAGAAAAGTGCAGTAAAATCTGCGTCGAAGCTTATTCAAAGCTCTTTTTTTATGACTCTAGGAGGTCCAGGATGCCAGGGAGGCTGTCTGACCTGCTCGGCTTCGAATGGCTGCCTGACATGCATGCCCAGGCTTTTCATTCACCTGGAGAGGGATGGCATGAGGCAGATCGGTGTGTGTCTGGCTTCCTGTCCCAAGGGTTTCTTTGGCACTCGCTCACCTGAAAAAAATGACTGCTCCAGTACGATATAATCACTCTTGCATGTCTATAAGCCATCTTAAAGATGTACTTCTAGCTGTTTAATAAGCTTCATGATATGTAACAGGGTTGTGATTTGTGTTTTAGAATGTGGATCGGAGTGCGAAACCTGCTTTGACAAGAATTTCTGCACACGGTGCAAAGCAGGGTCGTATCTTTACAAGGGTAAATGCCAAGAGAGCTGCCCGGATGATCTAGTGCCCAATGACATCAAGAGGGAGTGTGTGGCATGTGAGTATGCTTCTCTCATTGCAAAGATTTACTGAAATTCCATGGTCTTACAGGAAATAAAATAGCTATGTTAAAATAGATTTAGCATATCAGAAGTTAGGAATCTGATCTTATGCACAGCTTGTGAAAAATTACACGTTCAAAGCAATTTGGTTGGCTAAAAATAGGATGCTATTACAAATGAATAAATTGGAACAAAAAAAGGATTACTTTAATCATTACTAGAAACAATAACAACACTTGTTATCACCTTACATTTCAGCTATGCTCTGAATCTCATTTCATTTTCAAATCTAAATCACTTGGCTTAAAGGCATAACCTTTATTAAGCAAGAAACAACCAACCATAGTAAATCTAGTTTTTAAGTTATGGACGAGCAATGCCTGTGCCATGAACAGAATTAGTGTTGCATAACAGTGCAATAATTAAATTAGGAATTCAGCTTATGCTGAATATTATATAATTACGCAGAATGTTATATAATATCACAGTCAGTCACGTCATACTCAAATGGAAATGTAACAGAACAGGTTAAGTGGTTCAACATTCTACATAATGCTACATAAATGATGTGTAGACATCTAACCCAGCAGTATTGTCTTTTTAATGTATTTCCTGCAATTCAGATGATTCAGATGCAAGTTATAAAATGCATTCAGAAATTCATACTGCGCCTTCTCTCAATAATATATAAATTGTCACATTCTCTTTTCCTGAACCAGCCAAGGGCTGGTACATTTATAAGCATTCTGTCATATTATTATTTCAAGAGCCTCTTGTAATCAGAATTTTGTGACGTGTGATCTGAAAATTTCACACCCAATGGTCTCTAGAAATAAAACATCTTGTGAGCAGAGGTTCTAGAGACTAAAACACCACTTTGTTGTGGAGATCAGTATAGGATGACAGGTTTGAGCTAACAAGAAGGCTATAGACCCTTAATAAATAATATACATTATTTACAGTTGTGCTGATCAGAAAATAGCACAGCAGATTTAACCTTGAAGTGGATGGGTGAAAAGGGTGAAAAGCTTTTCTGGGCACAGTATCGCCAAAGAATATAGTTTAAGACTAGACGAAGACCAATTTTTCAATAATTCGTTCATTCATTCATTCGTTTATTCATTCATTCATTCACTCATTCATTTATGATGTCTTCTGCAGTTGTAGCCAATCAACCTCAACCTTTTTTCTTTCGTGCAGACCATGAAGGTTTTTTAATCCCTACAATAAAGAGTGATTATCTGAGTTACTACTTTTTATTGTATTTTTTCATCAAATAGTGTACATTTTATACCATAGTGTGTGTGTGTGTGTGTGTGTGTGTGAAATTCCTAGAAATTTGATTAAATACCAAAAACAGTATATATGGTACCAACATCCATGTTACAATTAAAGTGCATTAAATCACACGTTCACCATGTCACATATGAGTGTTAACTGAATAGCTTGACGAATTTATGCCTGATTTTCTGCTTTGTACCAGATGGTACATGTTTTTCTATTAACATTTAGGATGAGTGTAATGTTACCTCAACTCTGGTCAGCATGGTGGCATAGTGCTTAATCTAACAGCAAGAAGGTCCCGGGTCAAGCACCCTGGGTTCTTTCTCTATGGAGTTTTATGTTCTTCCATGTGTCTGCGTGGGATTTGCCTGGTGCTGGTATTTCCTCCAACAGTCGAAATTCTGTGTTTATGGGAATTTTTGACCATTCTTCCAGTCTTTCATTCTTCTAACACACTGATGTTAGATAAGAAGGTCTGGCTCCCAGTCTCAAATCTAATTCATCCAAAATATTTTCTATCGAGTTAAGGTCAAGTTCATCCAAACTAAACTCTGTCATCCATGTCTTTATGGACCTTGTTTTGTGCACTGATGCACAGTCATGTTGGAAGAGGAAGAGGCCAGCTCCAAACTGTTCCCACAAAGTTGGAAACACGGAATTGTCCAAAATGTCTTGGTATGCTGAAGCATTCATACACCTGTAGCATTCATACACCTTTTGGAAATATAAATATAGTATACTTTTACATTTGTAGTATTTAGCAGGTGCCCTTGTCCAGAGCAAAAGTGCTTTAAGACATCATCAGTAAACACAATTTTCTCTGAATATACAGGAAACCAAACAAGAATATCCTCAAGAAACGGTTGCAGAATTGTGCATGAATAGAGAAGAGTCTAGAAGCATACCTTCCTAGTTCCCTGAGAGATTAGAAGACCAGTCAAGCAGTGCTAGAGGACCTGAGTGCATGAGGTGCAGTGCGGGGTGTGATAAGTGCTGTAATGTATGAGGGTACACGACCATTCTTGGCTTTGTAAGCGAGCATCAGTGTTTTAAATCTGATGCGAGCAACTACAGGGAACCAGTAGAGAGTGCGGAGCAGTGGTGTAGTGTGTGTAAACTTAAATTGAACATTGAATACCAAACTCGCAGCCGAGTTCTGGATCAACTATAAGGCACGGATAGCACTCAGAGGTAGCCCCGCTAAGAGGGAGTTGCAGTACTCCAGTCTCAAGATGACCAGGGACTAAACCAGCATCTGTGTGGCCTCTGTAAAAAAAATTGACGAATCATTCTTATATTATAGAGAATGAATCAACATGGATGACTGGAAGACTTCAGTATGATATATATATAAATCAGATTATTACTGATTTGCAATCCTTTCTTGCAGTCATTTTCTATACCCGTCTAATCCTACCTTTAGGGTCTGGGCATGAGGGCAGGAACAACCCTAGACAGGGTTCTAATCCATCGTAGCGCACACACACAATCACACACACATTAAACACTAACAGGCAATTCAAAGACAACAATTAACCTATCATTTATGTTTTTGGAATGCGGGAGAAAAATCGGAGTAACCGGAGAAAACCCGTTTGAACATGTGGAAACCATGCAAATTTTCAGAGTGGTCCCACCTGGGGCTCAGCCACAGCACTGTTCTGTGCCACCATACTGCCCTAATTTGCATACTTGTGGTCATTTAAATCTAGTAATATGATTGCATTTGATAAAAAAGTCTGTGTGAATTTTTATCTTATATCTTAAATACTGTATATCTAATGTTTTGTACATTTGGCTGGTTCACTTAAGGAAAACTACTTTCTTACAATAAACAAGATATTTACAAAATAAATGTAACTGAGTTTAAAGATTAGCTTCATTAGTTATTATTTCACTATAAGCATCTTAGAAGAAAAATAATACACGTGTGAGTATGTTCTGTATGTGATCGTTTTGATATCTTCGTGGAAAAGAATGATTGGAATTTCTGATATTTTTTCTCACATGTGAGGACATTTTGCTAGTCCCTGTAAGGACACTCATTTTTTTTAGATTTGTATTACAATAGGAGTTAGGGTTAGCTGCTTTAAAAATGATATCTATGTAAACCTATGGATATCTATGGATCCATATCTTACTAGTATAACAATACCAATGTTGTGTGTGCGTGTTTATTTCAGCATGCCCAGTCAGCTGTGACTCCTGCCTGAACAGTGACACCTGTACAAGATGTGCACCAGGTCATTATCTACTACTTGGTCAGTGTCACAGCATCTGCCCTGATGAGTTTGAGCCCAGCGAGCAGTCAGCAGAGTGTATCCCTAAAGGTACATGCCACCAGACATATCATTCAGTATGTTCCTGAACAAAGTGTGCAACTATGCGTTTCACAATGAGAAAAAGATAACATTGTGTTGATTTGTTATCACTGTTGTGTCTCTTGTTTTAGTGCACTGTGAGGTGGGAGAGTGGAGTGAGTGGGGGTCGTGTTCACGGAGAGGCAAAACCTGCTTTGGAGAAGAAAGCCGAACACGGATAGTCCAGCAGACCCCCAGTCCTCAGGGCAACCCCTGCCCTTCCACCATAGAGAAGAGAGAATGCATTGTTAAGAAAAGAAGATGTGGTAAGTTTCAGGTGAAATGTGGATGTTACACAGTTCACAGTTTTACAAATGGAAATACATGCTATGTGCTAGGATGTGAGACAGAATGATGTAGCAATGTAAATCAGGGAAGCCTGAAATTAAAAAAGGCAATTAAATTATAAAACAAACTATGATACATTATAATATATGCTATGATATATTATAATGATTATATATTATAAATAAGTGTAGACATCTGAAATTAGCAGGCATTTTCATACTTTTAAAACAGAATGTGTATTGTTACAATCCTTAACATTTTATTAATATATAACATGCATTGTCCACATTAGGGTATGTTGAAGGACAATAACTAATTTCTAGCTAGAGCAAAGCACACATAGAAAGCATGGCTATGCTTTAAAAATATATTTATATGATTGCATTTAATGTTAATTTGGTTGGGCTGCTGATTTTACAGCTTTATATTGACATTTGTGATCGATAGCAGACAGGATTTTTGGTCACAAGTTTGTGACCTGGTCTGTATGTTGGTTTACAATACACTTCAGCCATTTATATAGTAATTAATGATATAACATATTTTAAAGCAGCAATCCCACTTCTTAGCCTTAGAATCTGACACAAAACACACACATCTTGCCTGGAGGGGCTTCCATGGCACATTAGCTTCTAGCAGTGAATTGGCGTGATGTTGATCCACTGGGGCCGCCAACAAGGGTGCATGTTACACACTACAGGCTCGGTTATTGACCTCTTCTCTGACTTTGATTAGCCAGCTGCCCCTGCTCCTGGAACATCAACTGAGCACTAATTATTTGCCAGACCATGGTCCCCATCCGTATTTATGTTTTGTGTACCCCAGTGAGGTCAGTGGTCCGACCCCCGCCAGCACCGACTAATCCCATGCAACCCTCTGACACCGATCCACCCACCAGACCCCACCACCAAAAACACATACACACAGCTTTATTATTCCTACTGTCTACCTCTCTGTGCTCCCCATTTTGTCGATGCAGTTCCCCTTCATGCTTCCTAGTCTTTATTATTTAAAGTATGTTCCAGTGCTGAATTTTGTGACATTAGGTCAGTCCCTTTCACCTCAGCTCAATTATTTTTGATTTAAGTACTTTTAATCCTGAATACAACTCAGCTTCATTCTTGTAGCACTGATTTCATTTATTCAAAGGTCTCTTGTATATTAACAGTTTTAAAGAATTTAATATATGTTCCTAATCCTGTTCCTATCCTATTATGCCTCAAACTTTGTTTGAGGGTTACTCTACCCTCAAACCTAGTGTACCTTTATTTGTCCCTGCTAGAATAGTCACAACGGGATGAGAAAGCCAAATGCATACCTCTAATGGAAGGAAACAGAGCTCTTAATCTCTGCCTGGCTCCTGCTAAAATCGTCCAGATGACAGAATGCTTGTCCACATCCTCATTAATGTAATTCTGGCTCTCTGTGCACCACGTCATATCTGGTTTGAGCTATCCCATGAAACACAGTCCTGATCACCACTCAGGTTCTGACCAATCATGAACAGTGCTTGAGGTCAGACTTCTGTGATTTCTCTGCAGTTATAACCTATGACAATTACGACTGTTTTTAAATACTACACACACACACACGCACATACACACACACACATATACATATACATATATATATTTTGCATTTTCAATCATTCTTTTAAATATTTTGAATAATCAGTGCCAGATGATGCCTATGTTGAAATATTGATGTTGAGCCGAGAAACATAAGCAACTCCACGCCAAGCTTTGGCAGCCAGCTTGCTTTTAAGAGTTGCAACATGTTTTTGAGGGCTGTGAGGTTCATCCACCGGCTAGTTTGTTGATAATACATGTGTGATGAATAGATCCATTTTCACATAGCTATTTTGTACAGATCCAACTTTAAATGGACTCCCCCACCAATCCCTCATCCAGATCATTTAGCAAGGTCTTCCATCTGCCCCAGCAGTGGTGACCAGATGCTTAAGAATGCGTTATATTCTTGAAGAAACCGCCTGCATAATGATATTCCATTTGGAATCAATGCATCGCTTGACAGTTTATAGAAATGGTTGACAGCCTTCTAGCTTTGACAAAGAGTCAATAAACATACCCATAATGATCCAAGCAGCACCCTGATGGTGTTATGGCTTGGTTGGTAGAAAATGCAGGGATTTTGACTAATCCACTGATCGTTATGACAAAGTAAGCAGTGTGTACAGAGGGGACTTCCTGTGTATAGAACCAGAAAAGGGGTGTCGATGTGAGTGAGTGATGGGCATGAATTTATAATGTGTGTTTGTGTGTGTGTGATGGCTGATCATTTGCAACTGAAACGAAACAGCTATCCCATAACAATCCCAACAGACTGAAGTCTGTGGGAGGCATGGTGGGGTCTGCAAACTCAAGGAGAGCATGAGAGATAGAGGAGCAGTTGTGTCTCCTCACGGTCGACACTTTTCACCCTTCATTACTTTCATTGCACATTTTTTAAACAGCCATAGCTGGTAGGGCCCCGTATCGGTTTGGCCGAACTCCAGGAATGTGCAGGTCAGTGTGGGCTGCAGTGGGCAGTCTGCCCTGATCCCCCAGCAGCAAGAAGCGCAGCACTGATTAATCGAGTCCGAGTGAAGGGACGCAAATGGGGGAGGCAGCTGGGTGTCCACCTCAGCACTTTTCCAATCCTCCACACAACAGAGCCCAGCCATGCTCTACTCATCCACTGATAAGCCTCCTGCAGAAATTAAAATTGGCTCCTTGGGAGCGTTGAGCAACAACAGATAAAGTAACATACACAACATTTTATTTTAAGATTCTCTATTTTTGACAAATACATATCAGAAGATGGATACTTTGCCAAATTTGCTGCTTCCAACAAACTACAAATAAAAAATGTATTTAAAAAGTTGTCTTATGGTTTTTCGGAACACAGTGTCCCATCCATGTTTATGTTTTGTGTACCCCAGTGGGGTCAGTGGTCTGACCCCCGCCAGCCCCGAGTAATTCCATGCAACCCTCTCACACCGATTCACCCTCAGCGGACCCCACTACCAAAAACACATACATAGCTTTATTACAATACAATACAACGTCACAATACAACGTCATGAAATGTATCAAATCAGCAACTAAAAAAATTGCATGATAACTGTATGTATCTAATTGTGTATGTTTAATCCAGTACCTGTATAATTTAGTATTAGACTCAACTAACTATATTAATAATGGTTGCTTTACTAGGGAAGGGAGACAAAAGCTCACGTAAAGGAGACCGGAAGAATCGCAACAATAGAAAGGAGAAGACAAACAGTGAGGCTCGTCGAGAGCGGAAGAGAGATCGGGAGCGGGAGAGAGATCGAGAGCGGGAAAGAGAGCTTGGTACTCGGGAGGATGGCAACAAGAACAAAACAGAACAGCGTCGCAAAAGGACCCAGAACAGAGAAACTATAATGCAATAGGGAGGATCTGCATAGTGATCCGCTGAAATATTCCTCTGCTGGTTCTCTTACACCTCTTCCCCTTTAACCCCTCACTTTCAGGGGTGCTGCTGCTACCTGTATAATTTAAATATATACTGTATATGCACAAGAGAAACATGGCACTGATCAGATGAGAACAGTAAAGGTAACCCTGGTCCCTTTTGGCTCAAGGACCTCAAGGGGCATCTGTTGAGCTGGTGATACCTTTCTCATGCAGAGAATTCTGGAACTGAGTTGGAATGATTCGAAACTCTCTGTAATGGAGCGGAAGAATAAGGAAGCATCAGGCTGATAATACTGTTTGTTGATTTATAAGCTGCCCTGGTAAAGCATCGCTCTGTGGTTTGAATGTAGATATGATTGACAATACGTAAAGATGCTATAGTATAAATGTCCATCTTTTATGACTGCATAATTTAAACGAGCATGCTTGCTGGCATCATGGACGTGTTGAAGTTAAAGTCATATCATGGTCTAAAGAGGGCAGGCTGGGGTTTTACTGGATAAAAAGGTTATGGTTCTCCCTGCTTTTTTATATTATTAATCTTTGTTCAGTTTCATCCAAATAAGGGGAAATTATGCTTCAATAGCAGAACCCAAGCTTGAATTAAGCATCTGACCAGAAACAAAAAGCACCTGTATGTTCAATAAAAATTATGTTTCTATGTCTCTAGCTTTATTAAATCTAACCAGAAGCGTTAAGGAAGTGTACACAAAAGCATTCAATGTAAGCCTTATGATATTACGATGAAACATTACATACATGTATTATCACTTATAGTGAATGAATTAGAGGTTTATCATTAGAAACCCCCTTTCCATAGTCTTCTGCTGGGTGGTATTACAAATGTAGCATACAGTATCCTGACTAGTAGATGTTTCGAGGAGTGGCAAAATGAGCGCTTAACCTCTGTTTAATATAATCATACTTGGAGGGAATGCCAGACCTTCACATTACATGGGAGTATAATAAATCACCACCGTGGTCTAGATTGTAGCTACATTCCAAAGTGTTGTTGAGACAAGGCCTGTTTACAAAACCAACCACATCTAGAGCTCAGCAAAAGAAAACTAAACTGCTGAATATAGGACACGGACGAAAAAAGAAAGAAAAACAGCAACAAGCAAAAGTAAAATCGAGAATAAATACAAACAATAGGAAATTAGTTAAAACAAGCACTGGCACCGTTATGAAATAAACAGCAAAGCTACAGAAAACAGTTGGAGGGAAAATCTCCAAATATACAATATGGAGGGGAAACCTCCATATGCAGTGAATCAAAAAATAATCACCAAAAGCTGTCATGCTGAAGAAAGTTCTTTCATGGCCAGTGATTCTCATGTGAGATTGAACAGTACTAATATTATGATATTATGTTTAAAACAGACTCAATATACAAACTGGGCGGTACGGTGGCGCATTGGGCAGCGATGTTGCCTCACAGCAAGAAGGGCCATTGTTCAGTCCCTGAATGTGATGACTTGGGAAATTTTTGTGTGGAGTTTGCATGTTCTCCCTTTGTTTATGCGGGATTTGTCTGGGTGATCTGGTTTGCTCCAGCATTCCAAAGACATGGATGGAAGGTTAATTACTTTCTCTAAAGTGGCACTTAGTGTGTAAATGTGTGTGTGCCCTATGATTGTTGCCCCGCCTACGGTTGTTCCTGCATCCTGTTGCCGGCTGGGCACCCCTTGTGGATTAAGTGGAAAAAAATGAATGAATAACTATGCAAACCTCATGTACAGAAATCTTTCATTTGTGAAAACACTCGAACAATTATTTAACAGACAAAAGGACAAGGAATTGATTTGCAGAGTATAAAATAAGTGAAATTAATTATATTTGCTAAATATAAACAAAAGAAAAATTTATGCTTGCAACACACTCAGAAAGGTTCAGACACAGACATGTTAACCTATAAGTCACATCACCTTTTCTTTTATTTATATACTTCCTTAATGTTTGGTAACTGAATGAACTTAGAAAAGTAAAGTGTTTATTATTTGGCCATTCTTGCTGTAGTGTATAATTGAGCTGATTAATGTCATTGTCTGATTCTTCACTTTATAATGGAAAATACAATTTTAATATGAGACACATCTGGACTACAGGCAAGTCAGTCAAGAACACACTCTATGTACTGTACAAAACCAATTCCAAAAAATTTGGGAAAAGAACAAACTATAAATAAAAATGGAATGCAATAATTTACAAATCTCAAAAACTGATATTGTATTCACAATTAGAACGTAGACAACATATCAAATGTAGAAAGTGAGACATCTTGAAATTTCGTGACAGCAACATTTCTGAAAAAAGTTGGGACGTGGCAATAAAAGGCTAGAAAATTTAAAGGTACAAACAATTGCAACTCATTAGGTGAATTGTCAATAGGTCATTAACAAGACTGGGTATAAAAAGAAAATCTTGGAGTGGCAGCGGCTCTCAGAAGTAAAGATGGGAAGAGAATCACCAATCCCCCTAATTCTGCACCAATAAATAGTGGAGCGATATCATAAAGTAGTTTGACAGTGTAAAATTGCAAAGAGTTGGAACATCTACAATGCATAATATTATCAAAAGATTCCGAGAATCTGGAGGAATCGCTATGCATAAGGGTAAAGACCAGAAAACCTTACTAGACGGCACTGCATCACATACAGACATGCTTCTGTATTTGAAATCACAAAATGGGCTCAGGAATATTTCCAGAGAATATTAGCTGTAAACACAATTTACTGTGCCATCCGCTATCGACAGGTATAACTCTATTGTTTAAAGAAGAAAGTGAAAGTGATACATTCTGCCACTATGTTTGCACACAGCGGAATTGGTTCTCTGCATTTAACCCATCCGTGCA
>JAOUQV010000040.1:9766200-9791329 GCA_028565295.1 Aspidoras spilotus
AAGCAGTACTATACCCGCTAAGAATATGGATACGCTCGGTGTTGTATTTTAGAGGAGTCAGTTCGGCTCTGAGAACATGTAGAGCCTCCAATACTTTTCCATCCTCTAAATACTCCAAATACTTCTGCTGCAAGAGCAGGAACTTCATCCGCTAAACAAAGTTACAAAAAGTATGCATCAGCAGTCGAGCATAATATTGTACGAGCGTTAAATACCCGACAGTAAACATGTGTGTGGAGAAAACTGCTCTCACCACAATAGCATTTGGTGAATGCATCAATGCTTTCAACTCATTGAGATCAATTTCAGCCTACCATAAAAAAAAAACAGAAAAAATTCAAAACGTTTATTCATTAAGGTCACAAATAAATAACACAGCTTACGCACAGTCAGTGGCTAAACCAAAATGTATAACATAGCAATAATGTTTACGCTTTACGGAAATGAGACGATCCAGCTCTACATAGTACAAAACTAACTAAACGCACATCAGACATGTGCTGCTAGAACAAGAAGTCAACGCAGCAGTTATTTTATTACCTTGTCCCATTCTCCCTCCATCACATGGTTGCGGAACTTGGTGGCAGCAGGATGCTCAAGTCTACAGCCAGATTCCTGCATCAGCAGATCCACTGTCTGACTGAAAAGTCACAAACATTGACTGTTATTTATTTGCATTCACATTTCTAACTGACACAGATTGATTAGTTTTATTCATGAGTTATACTACAACGAAGTCAGATGGAGTTTGTTATTAAAACTCTATTGAAAAGAGATCTTAAATGAAGCATTTATCAATGGCCATACATTGAATAAATTGAGCAACTACTAAGGCAGTATTAAATGTAACACCTTAAGATAATAATAATCCTAAAAACATAGCAGGCATATTGCAGCTCGTGACAGTGAGAATCATACACGCTCCCTATATCGGTTTCTAAGGTAGATAGTGAACACTGACTCTGGGATTATGTCAAAAATGCATGTTTTTGAAAATCCTTGCCGATATTGTACTATTTTTTTGCATTTTGAAAAATGGAGCCCCCTGCGTCCTCTTCTGCAGGTTTGTTCTTTATGCTGCTCGTATTTTCATTTTTCACCAGAACACATGAAAACATCAACAAATAAAAAGAGCAGTGATAAAATATATACGCTGTCTCGACACAACCTATTCCATGGTTGGTGCATGATCTAGAGTTAAACCTAAAAGACAGTTGCTACTTACTTAAGCCCTAACCCGTGTAGATGTTGTCCTATTAAACGAATGACATCCTCATCAGCCTGAGACAAGCGTTTCTTCTTTTTCATTGAACCTGTTTCTGAGCCCAATGTTGTGGCGGTGGAGGTGTCAGCGTTGCCCGGTACTGCTACTCCGTTGTTGGCGGTGAGAACAGTGCCGTTGTTTGTGGAGGACAGCAGCCCGTTTGAATGCGCTCCTGCGACCGCGGACGATTCGCCGTTTTGGGCGCTATTCAGGCATGGTAGATTAGAATCTTGTCCCTCTCCTGCCCCGTTGGCCTGCATGTTATTAACGTTTGCGTCGGTGTCCCTGTTTAGGCTGGTACAGAGATTTGGTATAGCGCCGGGGCTCGGGAGAGAAGCGAAGCCCAAAACAACCGCAGAGAGGCCCGCACTCCCGGCAGAAGCCTCGGTCTCTCCGGCGCCCTCCGCCAACGACACTCGGACTTTCTTCCGCGGTGGCGAAGATCCGTCTGATTCAGAGTCGCTGGAAGAACAAGCGGAGGCCAGAGTTACTTCACACGGAATGTCGTTAAAAGTACGCCCGCAGACTGGACTTCTGCTGCTAAGACGTCAAAGGAACATTAACCCGAAAGCCTACTGCAGTATTCTCGAACTTTATTGCGCCCAATAATGCAAACGCCGCTGTTGTTATTGTTTGTCAGAACAGCTGCAAGTCCGTTTGTACGTCTCAACGTGATGACGTCACTAGGAGCCCTAAACAACCTTGAGCATTATGATACCTTCTAGAGCGTTTAAACGTGTCAATCAAAACCTAACAACGAGATGCATGTATCTGTGGAAATATACTGTAAGAAGCAATGCATTTATATTCGTCGATTATGCTCCAAAATATCAATTACAATTATTACAGTTGTTGTAATTGTTGCAAGTATATCGATAACAGTTTTCAATCACTGACAGGTGGGAAGATAAAATACAACACCGATTAGAAATTATCTTTGTTTTTTCACGTAAATGTTTATACCATTGGACTGGTTGTACAGGGTAGGCCATGCAATGGCATAAACATTGACATGAAAAAACAAAGATCATTTCTAATCAGTGCTGTATTTTATCTTCCCACCTGTCAGTGATTGAAAACTGTAATCAATAATTTGCTTGGACATGCAAGTAGTTTTTATATAACTGGTTCGGTATACAATAAGAGACCAAATGTATCAAAGTGCCATTTTATTTCCATGTTCCATGTCAGGTCACAGAAAAAAAACAATTGCCCTGACATTCTTTGAAATCAATTACAACAATTCAAAAACAACAATCGCAATTGTGTCTGTGGTTTCTCATTCAATATCCCTGATATCTGGAATAATTTAACAGGATGTTAAAAAATGTTGCCAGACACACCATCCAGTCTCATACTGGATAAAACTGAACAATACTCTTTTAAATAAAACATATACAATATAAAATATGACAAGTAGAGAATGTTTTTGCAAAGGTTATTGGAGAACAGAGCATTGTAAAATAATAAACTATTGCACAATCATCTAGTATTTAGGAAAGTCATTGAGAGGGAAAAAACAGAGGTCTGAGAAGCATTTATATTTCCAATACTGCCCAAAAATCTCTCGACCCTAGCTGCACTCTTTTATCTAGTGCATGCACACTCGCATTTGCCTGCTCACAGTGACACGTCAATCACCCCAGAGGAGCATATATACAGGACACATGCTTATATTATGGCACTTCTTGTATGGCACACTAAACACTTGCATATATGGACTGACCAACAAGGGCTGTAAAGTCCGAAGCCACATAAATAAAATGGTGTAGAGATAGAAAAGATGTTCAAAACAGCAGGCAAGAACACATAATTTTGAGTGCATGCATATGCACACACATAATGGCAATTATAGCCAGTGTGTTTAATTTTAATATGATTAAAAATTCCATAAATTATAAAATAAAATTAGACTTAAGTACAACCGAATTTTTAACAATAACCCATATTAGATCAGTTTAAAATGTCCTGTACTTGACTTTATTCACTTGGACACAAAATATAATGTCTGCACTATATGTTGTACTCACATAATAGTTTTCCTGATTCAGCAGATTATTTTTTGTAAATACTTTAATTCTTTCTTACATCCACAACTCTGGTACACTATTACCCTGTATTTCCCCTGAGTGAACAGAGAGAATTTGTTTTACACTCCATGTTAGTGTATCCTTTTCATTATGTATTATGTAACAAGGGGAATTCCACAGATGCTTTAAATCTCCACCCAATACTCTCTTTAAGATATAATTCAAATTGTTTGATGCTTGTTCATTCAGACATTTACGGCAGTGATAGAAACCAGACTTCTGTAGTGTGTGAAGTCTTTGGAACCAGAATGTTTACAAAAAAAAATCAAATACTGTATACAACATGACTGAGGATCTACAGGCAGATTTATCATAGTTTTTGACTAAGCAATGACCTTATTTTTTGAAAATTTATCCTTTGGTTACATCTATTTTTGTTCTTATTTTAACTGTTGCACAGTGCATGCAAGCTCATTAACCAGCTAGCCTACATAGTGTACTCAATATAAAAAATGGTAAAATGGAAAGATATTTAAAAGCTGCATCAATTTGATACTATCACTGCCAAGGAAGTATTCCAATAGACTTACGCTGTCCTTATGTGCTATCAGAAACTAACTGAATTTTTGTCCAATTTACATTACACAAATGCTACTTGGACTCAGTGTTTATAAAGTTGAGACGAAGACATCATGTTCCTATCAACAATGTTAAGAAGTCCTTATATTCTCTTCAAATCTCATTGTCATCACTTGTCTTGTCTCCTCTTCTTTTCTTGTCTCTTCTCATCCTTTCTCGTCTCTTCTTTCTGTCGGGATGATCAAACTACACAACTGAATCATAGATTTTTGAAAACCTGTGAAATTCCCCTTCAGGTGGTCTTCATACATTATATGTATGCTACACAATTCAGATATGCGATTCTTAACTCGAAGTTTGGTATTTGTTGTTTTTGTGTGCGTGAAGGTCAAGAGCTGTCCACCACCTGATGAGGCAGTGTGACAGAGGAGCCATTAATGAAGGAACCCTGTTTTTCTCTTCCTTTTAGAAAATAAGTGAGCAACTCCCCTTTCCCTTTAACAAAGATTGGTCCTCTTCTCACAAAACGGAATCCATAGTCCTTGAGGATGTTGTAGCAGTCTTCCACCACCTGAGGGCAACACACACTTAATGACAACCACTGAGTTACAGCACAGATATAATAAATACAGAATAGATTAACATCCCTTACATCAACACACACACACAGACAGACATCAGACATAATACCATTTAAATCCCATTTACATTCATTCATTCGTAATTTTCCATTTTAATCCACACAGTGCCAAGGCCAGCCAGTACCTATCCAGCAACTCTCGGATCAAGGGCAGAAACAAAAAGAAAAATTGGGACTGTATGGAAAATGCATATAAAAATGCATTGTATTTTTATTTTATTGCATACAGTATGAACCTGATATATTTATGTTTTGTATGGTCAACTTATTTTCATTTGTTAATAAACTTTCATTCCTGCAACATATCGTACCTGCAACATAAACTTGGTGGTAAAGCATTTTCCACGATAAAATGTTGGTGTCTCTTTTAACCACAAAACATGTTTTGGCACAGATGATACCAAGTGATTTATTGTGTCAGGTGTTATTTTTTTCCCATTCTTCCTTTAAACAGTACGGGGTCGTCGTTGTCGCATTTCTTTGTTTCAATGCTCCACAGAACATCCCTAACTGATATATATCAGTTCAGGGCCCATACACTCTTTTAACACAGATGCAAATGTTTGTATCATGTGGTTTTACATTGTCTTTTGAAAATTCGGGGACGTGTCAAATAGATGACGCCTTGTCATGTCATAATTAAGGTTACTTAGCATCCCAACTTGTCTGCTACTGCAGATCCTGGAAGTCGAGCCCCTGTTTCTAATGCTTATAGCTTTTTTCCAGAAGTGTGTGCTCTACCAACTGGGCTATCCAGCTTTACAGGAGTAAAATACAGTGCATTATGATGAAGTTTATATACGTTACTTAGTTGTCTAATGATATTATGTACTGTAAAGAGGTTTGATTTGCAAACCATTTCTAAACTTTCTTTGAGGTACATTGTTTTTAAACATTTGAATATTTTTCTCACACATTCGTTAGACTGGAGATCCTCTGGCCATATTTGCTTATCAAAGTCTTAGCCTTTTACAGATTCTGCATTTGTATCAAATCATGATTACAATTACATGTTAATATCCCCTTTTTCAAATCACCATTATTTACTTTTTTAAATTCATTATTGGCCTTAAATAAAATGAGGTTGACAATAAAAACACGAAATATCTCAGGTACATACTGTTTCCAATTAAATCAAATTAAAAGATTTTGTATGCAAATGTACTGACATTCTATTTTGAGCCTATTGACCTATTATATACATAAATACATTCATGACACAATAACTTAAACAAAATCATGTTTAGTACACAAATGAAAGCAAACATTACAGGTTCTGGTCATAAAATTAGAATATCATGAAAAAGTTGATTTATTTCCTTAATGCCATTCAAAAAGTGAAACTTGTATATTATACACATTCATTACACACAGACTGATATATTTCGTTTAATTTGATGATTTATAACCGACAACTAATAAAAAGAAGCAAAATTCAGTATCTCAGAAAGTTATAATATTGTGAAAAGGTTCAATATTGAATACACTTTAATCAGCTACTTAACTCAAAACACCTGCGAAGGCCATTAAATGGTCCCGCAAACTAGATCTGTATTATCCACAATCATAGGGAAGACTGCCGACTTCACAGTTGTCCAAAATTTAACCACTGACACTTTGCACAAGCATGGAAAGAGACAAAAGGTCATTGATAAGATGGCTTAGAGACTGGCTGTTCAGAGAGCTCTGTGTCTATGAACATTAATAGAGAGGCTAAGGAAAGGAAAAGATGTAGTAAAAAAAGGTACAAGCAATAGAGATAACGGCACCCTGGAGAGGATTGTGAAACAAACCCCATTTAAAAATGTGGGGGAGATTCATATAGAATGGACTACCTCTGGAGTCAGTGCTTCAAGAACCACTACGCACAGACAAAGACATGGGTTTCAGAACAGTCTAAAGACAAAAGGGACTGGACTGCTGCTGAGTGGTCCAAAGTTAAGTTCTCTGATGTATGCCAATTTTGCAATGTCCCAGAGTCTGGAGGAAGAGAGTAGAGGAACAAAATCCATGTCACTTGAGGTCTAGTTTAAAGTTTCCACAATTACTGATGGTTTGGGGAGCAATGTCATCTGATGGTGTTGGTACACTGTGTTTTCTGAGGTCCAAGGTCAATGCAGCTGGCTAACAAAGTTTTAGCACTTCTCATTCCTCCTGCTGCTGACCAACTTTTGGGAGATGCTGATTTCATTTTTCAACAGGAATTAATTGGCCAGCAAACTCACGTAACCTTAACACTATGAAAAGAATCTAGGGGGTATTGTGGAGACGAAGAGGTGACACAACAGACCTAACAATGCAGTACAACTGAAGGCCACTGTTGGCACAACCTTGGCTCTTATAACACCTGAGTTTTTTTTGTTTTATTGGTTTATTAACGTCATCGTCGACAGCCATATTGACGACAGGAACAAGGTCATATCCAAACACAAGTCAGTAACAATTTAGTATTTCCGATTCACCTAACGTGAATGTCTTTGGACTGTGGGAGGAAACCAGAGCGTCGGAGAAAACCCATGCGAACACGGGGAGAACATGCAAACTACATCCGGGGATCGAACATGGGTCGAACACATCTCATATTCATATTTTTGAGTTGGCAAGCATTTCTAAAAATTATTTTTTATATTGGTCTAAAGTAATATTCTAATTTTCTGAGATACTGAATTTGTTGTCAGTGATAATTATCAAATCAAAAGAAATAAACACTTGAAATATATCAGTCTGTTTGTAACGAATGTTTCACTTTTAAAACGGAATTACTGAAATAAATAAACGTTTTCATAATATTCTAATTTTATAACCAGCACCTGTATATCAGTTTAGTTACTACACTTTCCCCCATACAGACCCATGTGATGCATTTTTAAAATAAAAGGCTTTTCACCTGAATGTTTCCCATCACGCCTGTAGACTCCATGCGACTGGCCACATTAACCGTGTTGCCCCAGATGTCAAAATGAGGCTTCCGAGCCCCTATGACCCCGGCAAGAACAGCGCCCTTATTCAAACCTTTGGACATAGGATGGGAGTCTAACTAGTATATACTTCACATATTTTGTACATCGGTTCTTGTGTCCTACGCTTTTCACTTACCTATGCGAAGCATGAAGTTGTTAAAGGATTGATAATTAATGTTCATCAGAGTGACTTTCATTGCCAAAGCAAAATCTGCCAGATCTGCTAAGTGCTGCCAGCGCTCTCTATCAGACAGTTCCTCCTTTAGCTGAGAAGACAAAGATTTTGTTGTTAGTATATTTATTGGGGTTTGTTATTTATTACAAAACATCTTTCTAATTTATGAACACCATTCTGTTTCCTCACCTTCATGCAAGCATAACCATTAGTGTTGTTGTCAGGAGTGACTCCTGATGCTGCCATGTAAGTGCTGCCAATAGTCTTAATCTTGGTTATACAGCGAAACTGAGGCTCATCCAAAAGCTATGAAGATCAGAAGATATGCAATGCAATATACAGTTCCCCCCATATCACATATTTCAGTTTAGGGACTAACGATTAAAATATAACTTACACTATCAAAGTCTGAGATAATTTCATTGAGGAACCTCAGACACTCAATACCCCCATTGTTGATGCTCTCTTCTGTGTAGAAGTCAGAAAAATTTGGGATAGAGGCAAACATGACCCCAATCTCATCATAGGACTGGCTGTACAGTTCCTGTAAGGGGTGAAATGAGACATATACTTAGATAAATATAGTATATGAATTTTACACCTATGAGCTGCTTTGTATATTTATGCAGCCTGATTTTTCACCTCATCCCTCTTTTTGGAGCCCAGAAAGTGACGGGCAACATGCTCCGGGAGCATGTTTGTAACCAGAGCCTCATTCCAGCGTCTCATTTCGTACACCTTCTCCTTCTGCTCATGCACCTCAATTTTCCACAGGAAGAGTGTGCGAGCCAGTTTCTCCACCTGAGATCAAATGAACAAAAGCAGCACATCCAGGACATAATAATAAAACTTCCTTTATAAATAGTCATTCCTGAGGTGAAAATAAGACAAAGAGATATACAGAAAAATCACGTACATGTCTTGCAAAGTAGTAGAAGCTGACCATCATGATGAAGATCATTACGGTCATTGTATATTTGGATGGAACCAGGTATATTCTGCACAGAAACATAAAAAATATGGTAATACATGAAGCTTTAATACATTATATAGGGATATGCATTTATGATTTTAGTGAGTGTATGGCATTATTTCCACATCGCTAAAAAATGAGGAACAGGTTTATGAGTTACGTATTTTATTCCTAATAAAATATTTTTGTCCATTAAACGTTTTTAATTCACCACAAACTTGAACAGGAGGAACCCTAAACAGGTAAGAAAAATTAATGCACAGATATCCTTTTTATATTGTGTTGGTACGTCTGCCTACCGTTTGCCCATCCCAGAACTTTGGGCGCAAGGGCAGGAACAACGCTAGACAGGGTGCCAATCCATCACACACACAATAACATGCATAATCACACACTAATGGGCAATTTAGAGACACCAATTAACCTATCATAAATGTCTTTGGAATGTTGGAGGAATCCCGCAAACACAGGAAGAGCATGCATACTCCACACAGAAATTTGCTGAGTCGCCCCACCCGGGGCTCGAACCCAGGATCTTCTGGCTGTGATGCTACAGCACTATCCACAGCGCCACCGTGCCGCCCCTTTTCTAGTGTTTTGTTCCAAAAATTGAGGTTTGTGTATCACTAAAATCTTCAATCATTGTAATGGGATAACTTCGCCGTACCATTCACACTTTCATAATGTTTTATATATTTGTATAATGCAAAACATTCAAGATGGTAATCCAGAATATTTAGTACCCACCTGTTTTTCTTATAGTGAGTTAGATCATACTGGTCAAAGATGTCCTTCCAGCTGTAAATATTAACAATTCCTGAGGCTACTGTGATCACTAGCATCAGAGTAAGCTTCACCATGTGGCTGACCTGCACCAACATGGTAGTAGCAATCAGTGCTAATACAGCAATGTAGCTGTAATATTTGGGGTTATCCAGACAACCTCCTTGACCACCCGGAGCTGATGAAACATCCCCACCAGGTTGTGGAGGCTGGCAGCTTAGCTACAAGAATGGGTACACAATAAAATAAGTATGAAACAAAGTCTGATATTTAAATGTCTAGGATCAAAAGCCCAGTATGACTGGACATATATGGCTTGAAAGGATTTTTATTAGATTTTACAAGAACTGATTAAATAAGTAGCAACACGTCTTAAACTGTATGACAAGTCCAGTGTTAGTCCAGTGTTAGTGTAAGTATTAGTTAATATTAATAACACATGCATGGACTTAAACATTTATATGAGTAAAATCAGAGTTTGCTAAAATAGAATTTTTATTCTTACCCAAAATGTAATAAAGTAGCTAACATGCAGTAACAGGTAATGCAAGTTCCTCACTAGTGTCTCACCATGTCTATTATGTCAGCCATTGTAAGTATGAATATGGCTGCCATGGCCCAGGTGTTGCGAGCCCAGCGTGTGTGATCAATCCATGTAGAGAATGACACCAGTCTCTTAGGAAATACCTAAAACATCAAAATAAGTAATCTTTCCCACACATCAAATAATTCCAGGGACATCTACATGTCAATCATTAATTCACAATGAAAATAATGACCTGTTAATTCATAATGCAAAGAAATCTTCAAGCTTAATTCTGATTTTAGAAACTTCTAAGCATTTCCTATGACTTCACGCAGCAACTTTAGAAATAAGAAGTGCATTTAACTATGCTCTTACATATTTTATGTGACATTTATAGGCCATGAAGTGATAAGTTCAGAATCAGATAAAACTGCAGTAGCGTGTTTGCATTCATTTGATGATTAACCACAGAAAAGAGGAAACAGGTGGTTTTAAAAACATTAGGGTGTTTACACATTTTTACAAACAATGGGTACAAAACAATTGCGGCCGTCTTCAGTTAGCTGGCAGTGCTTGATAATGAATCAATTACTCACTTATTCACTCAGACACTCATTCATATCCGCTTAATGCTGATCAGAGTCACATAAAAACCAGTGCTTTAGTGGCAGCACAGGTCACAAGGCAGGAACACTCCCACACCATCATAGAGCAAACACACTCAAACTTACATTCATTTTTTATACCAGCTTAATTCTAGTTTAGGGTCACAGGGAAGCCGGTGCTCACCCGGCAACTCTGGGCACAAGGCAGGAACAACCCTAGACATGGCGCCAATCCATCATAGGGTACACACACACAATCACACACTAACGGGCAATTTAGAGACACCAATTAATCATGCATGTCTTTAGAATGCGGAAGGAAACCGGAGTACCCAGAGAAAACCTGCGCGAACACGGAGACAACATGAAAACTCCACTCAGAAATTTCCCTAGTCGCCACACCCGGGGCTCAAACCCGGGATCTTCTTGCTTTGAGGCCACAGCTCTATCCACCGGGCCACAGCTTAAATCAAGACTCATCAGACCAGGCAACATTTTCCCAATCTTCTACAGTCTAATAACGATGAGAATTGTCGTCTCAGTGTCCTGTTGTTAGCTGGCAGGAGTGGCACCCGGTGTGAACTTTTGCTGCTGAAGCCCATCTTCTTCAAGGTTAGACGTGTTGTGCATTCAGAGATGGTATTCTGCATGCCAATGGTTGTAACAAGTAATTACTTGTGCTACTGTTGCCTTTCTGTCATATTGAACCAGTCTGCCCATTCTCATCTGACCTCTTACATCAACAAGTTAGCCTTCTCCACACAACTGCCGCTAACAATATATTTTCTCTTTTTTGCATGATTATCTGTAAACCCTAGAAATGATAGAAGTGCATGAATATCTAAGTAGATCAGCAATTTCTGTAATATTTAGACCAGCCCGTCCGGCACCAACAACCATGGCATGTTCAAGATCACTTTCTTTCACATTCTGATGCTCAGTTTTCACTTTAGCAAGTTGTCCGATCACCTCCACATACCTAAATGCATTAAGATCAGGCCTTGGCTGATTAGATTTTCATGTTAACAAGCAATTGAATACGTAATACAATGGCCAATGAGTGTATACATATAGCACAAGATGCAGCTAATACAATTAGAAAACAGCAGCAAATATGCTGCTAGCATAAAAGAACGGCTAGCTTAAAAAAACGTATACAAACCCGATTACAAAATGTTGGGACAAAGTACAAACTGTAAACTGTACAAATAAAAAAAAAACTAATATTGTATTACAATAGAAACATAGACAACATATAAAATTTTTACATTTTTATTGCCAAATATAGGCTTATCTTAAATTTTGTGACAAAAAAGTTGCAACGGGGCAATAAGAGGCTGGAAAAGTTAAAGGTACAACTTTTTAGGTCAAATGGCAATAGGTCATTAAAATGACAGGGTATAAAAAGAGCATCTTGGTGTATCAGCGGCTCTGGGAAGTAAAGATAAGAGGATTACCAATCCCCCTAATTCTGTGACAACAAATAATAGTGCAATACCAGAAAGGGGTTCGACAGTGTAAAATTGCAAAGAGTTTGAACATATCATCTTCTAAAGTGCATATTATCAAAAGATTCAGTGAATCTGGAAGAATCTCTGTGCGCAAGGGTCAAGTCCGGAAAACCATACTGGGTGCCTGTGATCTTCGTCCCCTTAGTCGACACTGCCTCACATACAGGCGTGCTTCTGTATTGGAAATCACAAAATGGGCTTAGGAATATTTCCAGAGAATGAACATTTGAAGTTCTTTATGAAAATCAGGGACACTGTGTCATGAGGACTAAAGAGGAGAAGAAGAACCCAAGTTGTTATCAACTCTTAGAAGCCTGCATCTCTGATGGTATGGTTTGCATTTGTGTTTTTGTTTATAGGCAGCTTACACAAACTGGAAGAACACCATCAATGCTGAAAGGTATATCCAGGTGTTAGAGCAGCATATGCTCCCCTCCAGACAACATATTTTTCAAGGAATACCTTGCATTTTTAGACTGGGAGGAAACCAGTGGAAACCTACAAAGACACTGGGGGCGAAAATGCTAACTTCACTTAGAAAGGACACAGGCCGACCTAACCAGGAAATAAGCCCGGCGTCTTCTTGCTAAGCGTATATAAATATGCTGTTCCCCTCCGTTTCTTTTAACATCTACATATTTGGTGTTTTCCCTCCGTTAAATGTGATCGATTTAGGCATGCTACCAGTCAATACTGATATAACTGTGTAAGTTATTTGAAAGGGCAATGTCCTGACCAATAATGTTGAATCAAATGCATAGGAAAATATCAGAAGCTATAAAAATATAAACTGTCTGTTGCAGTAATGCTGTACTTGCCTGACACACAAATATGCAGAGCATTGGTGTAGCTCAACCTTTATAATACGCTCCAGATCCCAATAAACCATGTAAACGCTGTATATCTGCCTAAAGTGCTGGGTCACTCACCCGTGGGAAAATGGCTGCTAGGGAGCAGATGGTGAGAATGAGCAGCAGCACTTCCCCCACAGCTAGAGTCACGTAGTTGGCAATCAACCTGTCAAGATGTACAGCAGTAATTAGGAGGTTATATATGGACAGCAAGAACAGTAAAGGCCATTAGAGCTCACTATATATTTCACTTAACATTTTAATTGCATAGGCACTGCACATGTAGTCATTTTAACCCTTGCATTATAATAAAACTGCTGTTTTAATATATAGCAATTATGTAGAAGGTCTATATGGACAAAACAAAACACATTCCCAAATCGATTATCATCATCAACCTTTTAAAATAGAGACAGACTGCTCTTTCAAATATATACAGTAGGTAAATTGTTCATTTCAAAAGACTAAGGCTCACTGGTTAAGGCTCTGTGTTACTGATCAGAAGGTTAGTGGTTCAAACCCCGGTACTACAAAACTGTAACCGTTTGTTCCTTGAGCAGAGTTATTACCATCCAGCGCTCCAGTGGTTCTGTCCAGTGGTTCTTAGACTGCTCTTCCAAATATACAGTAGGGATATTGGTTATTTCAAAAGACTGAGGCTCACTGGTTAAGGCTCTGTGTTACTGATCAGAAGGTTGGTGGTCCAAACCCTGGTACTACAAAACTGTAACTGTTTGTTCCTTGAGCAGAGCTCTTACCATCCAGCACTCCAGTGGTTCTGTCCAGTGGTTCTTAGACTGCTCTTCCAAATATATAGCAGGGAAATTGTACATTTCAAAAGACTGAGGCTCACTGTTTAAGGCTCTGTGTTACTGATCAGAAAGTTGGTGGTCCAAACCCTGGTACTACAAAACTGTAACTGTTTGTTCCTTGAGCAGAGCTCTTACCATCCAGCACTCCAGTGGTTCTGTCCAGTGGTTCTTAGACTGCTCTTCCAAATATATAGCAGGGAAATTGTACATTTCAAAAGACTGAGTCTCACTGTTTAAGGCTCTGTGTTACTGATCAGAAAGTTGGTGGTCCAAGCCCCGGTACTACAAAACTGAAACTGTTTCTTCCTTAAGCAGAGTTATTACCATCCAGCACTCCAGTGGTTCTGTACTGTGGCTGGGAAATGTGAAGAAAGTAATCACGTCTTTATGGTCAGTTTTTTGTATATATCTGATTGTGGTTCACCATCTATGTTATTTTGCAAGGTCAAATTATTTGAAATATTTGTTATAACACTTAATTTCTAGACAACTGGTGGGGAGAGGTGGTTTTTTCAAAGTACCTGAACTGCCCCTGACTACAGAATGATCTCCGTTTTTCTGTACCGTCCTATATTGGTGTGGCAATTGGTCCATAATGAAAGGAAATGTGCTTTGCAGTGTGACTCACAGTGGGTCTATAAGTGCTTCAATCGCTGCTGTAAAAAGCAGAACAACACAAGAACAGCTGAAGGCAGCTCCACTCTGCTTTTCCTTCTCGACTGAGAAACGCGTCTCCAGCTCAGGGTTCACAAAGCGCAGAGAAAGGCGGTTAGTATACTTTCCCTTTAATCTGAGACAAACACACAGACAAAGAGTGTTTCAAAATAAAAATAATATGGGTGCATACTTTTATATGACTTAAAGCTTGGCTGATATCTGGTTCATATTCATGTTGAGCATGCTCATAGTAACAAAGGCTGCTGTCTATCTCTGCCACGTCACACAAATCTCAGGACATTATCTGTTTTGATAGTAATATAAACACAATCAAGTAAATAATACAGGATGAGAGGTTAAATCCTGCATCTAACAATCAGGTTTTATATAGTGCATCCCATATAGTATCTTTAATGCCAGCTTGTGAGCTTTTCTCTAGAGTCATCAGACAGGCACATCTTGTCATGAATGTTTCGATTAATTAGGCCTGTGACACCTCCATGAGGCTCAGCAGTGAAATCTGGCATCCATGACCCACTTCACACCAAGCTCTCTAAACCGTGATATTCTATTTTGCACCTGCAACACATGTACCCATAAGGTCTACCTGCTATAGTCACCACCATACTAATCATGCATACAAAAACCTTTTTCATGGATGTCTTCCACACAAGGAAGAAACTAGCCCAGTTCCATGTTGAACCTAGGCTAATTCTCCTTTACCACACTGTATAAATCTGACCATGCTGATTAACATGATCTTCCCCACTCCAGCTGAGACCTTCACAATAACACCAACTGTCTAGCTCAAGCTACGTTCTTTCACAGCAGCCCTTAAATCCCAACCTCTAAATCCCAAACCTGTGAGCAAAGATGTGGTAAAATACGCTACAAACTCCCTGAAACCAGATCCCCAGATACCAGATCTGCATACATAAACTATTTATTTTCATAAGCTTCTTCTCTTATCTACTTTATCTTCAAATGGGACTGTTATATATAAAATACACTTTCTTCTCTGTGACTACAACACCATCTTGCCTCTGTGTAATTACCACAAGCTGTGCCTAAAAAATTAAAAGGAATTGTGGCATGAATTGTATTAAATAGCAAATTAAATTAGTACTTACGCCTGCACTGTCTCTCTCTCAAGCAGTGCCTCATTTAAGAGTTTATTCAGCTCCTGTTCATTTTCCTGAGCATCAATAACACGCTCAGCCAGATCCCGCAAACGAAGGCGCCGTCGAGGATTTGGGAACGAGGGATTCACTACCTGAACACAAACAGGCTCACACTCAGAAGCAAGCTGCCAATACTGGGTCCTGAAACAGGGCCCTTAACCCTCTCTGATCCTAAGGTAAAATACATTGGCTGTCCCGGTGCTCTAACACAAACTTCCTAACAAGCTGGGAAAAGTATCTTACTGTGCAATATTGTGCGAGTTATTATTAGCATTCATTCTATAGAATATTTTAATTAATTTTCAAGACAAATACATAATTTTTCAACATGATCTCTCTGCTTTCCAAATACACGTTACTCAACTGTCAATCAACTTTCTAATTTTCAGGCTTGGATTACTGCATAGGCAGAGTCATAGCTGATTTACAAAGGATTTGCCTCAAAATACACTGTCATTTATCTATCAAATTGATTCAGTTCACATACATGCTTACCATGGACAGGCGTCCGGTTTTTTCCTCATGGTTGACCTTACTTGAACTTCTCTATTCATTTAGACACATTTCAAAGTGACAAAGTTTCTCAATACTTTGCACAAAGTCAATAAATATTGGCACCAGACACACCCTCAGACAACAAAAAATAAATCCCTGCATGCTGCTCCTCTTTTATAAAGTTAGGGCATGCATTTTTTAATTACACTACTGTATTAAATGAAAGAACCTACAGTTTTCATACTTGCACAGACGTGACTGGGGACTGTACGTAAAGTGCTAATAATATAATGTTAATATAAATGAAGTGCATAAACTTTTTGAGTCACACTTGTCAACAAATAATGTCTTCTATTAAATTCTATTCTAAACAAATTATTCTTATATTCTAATGCTTATTCTAGCCGGGTATGGATTCAGGCTATTTTAGCAAAAACCTTAATATTTGCTATATTACAGCAGTGTCTTCACACATCACCAGGTTTAATTTACATAGGACCTTTAGTTTTATTAACAAAACATGTAAATATATGTAGGCAGTGTTTCTGTTTGGAGGATGGATAGACTGAGGCGAGTAAAGTGTATTGTTACCCGTGTATCCAGCTCCTCTGGTTCTTCAGGTGTAGTACAGGCAGTGTGTACACTCCCATTACATTCTGTAGTGTTGATCAACAGAGGAGAGTTCCCATTTGATGATGTCACAGACAGCTTCTAAAAGAAAAACACGAAATGGAAGAGAACAAGGACATTTTGTTGTTTCACCTAAAATAACAAGAATATATAGACTGTAAATGTGATGCAACACTTACCACTCCATTGATGGCATTCTTGTTCACATTTCCTTTGGGAACAACTACTAGGTATGTTTCGATGTTTCTCTCCCTCAGGTATTCACATCGGTCGCCTCCATTTCCTGGCTCGACATCAAACTCACCATGAAGACACTCCAGAGTGCTCTGAGAAATGTGCACGCGCCTAGTGGAAGAGGAGTGCAGACATGTCATAGCCACATTTCTACATAGCATGTTGGGCCTGTAATTGCTGCCCAGGACTCACCCAGGTATACCACCAGCCTCCATTTTGTTGGCTACTGTGACATCTGTAGACCAGACATCATACTGCCAGCGCTTCTGTCCCAGCACCCCACCGAGAACTGTCCCAGAATGCACCCCAACACGCATGTCAACATCTGTCTGCGTCTTCTCTCGAACATAGCTGAAATTGGCACATAAACAAAACATAATCACAGCTAATAAACATTAGATACATACCAGAGACTGAATGTTATTAAAAATACATAATTTTTGAAGATGTTTTTCACATACGAAATAGCTTCCACCATGGCCAATCCCATCATTATGGAGCAGGCTGCATGGTCTTCTCTGTAATCTGGAAGGCCACAGATACAGTAGTAGCAGTCTCCAAGGATCTTAATCCTCAATTGGTGATATTTCTATGGAGAAAATTTTGCATTTCATCATATTAACTATATAGTGGTGCAGAGATTTCATTTGCATGATCCCATGTCCATGACTGTTGCTTCCAGTTTATTATTTTTTCTCCTGAAAACATTCCAGTGAGTGGCTTTGTGATACTAAAATATGTGAATGTTTATGGGCATGCAGAGTGCATTTCTGCAACTCACCTAAAAGACAATTAATTATTTATAATGAAAAAGGCTGAAAATAATTTTTGTGTTAATAATCATTGCATTACAGCATACCCCAATCAGTAATAACATTAACACCACCTCATTGTGTCTGACATTTACAAGCACCTCAGCACCTCACCTCAGTCCATTAACCAAAAACATCTATCCAACATCCTCCAGTAACCACTAATAAGTTACTCGAGGATGACTGACACAAACTGTGCATGGTAGATAAAGAAGCTATATGTTTCTAGTCAAGTATATACAGTGTTTCTAAACTGAATCAGTAATGCTCTGTCTGATAAATTCATAGCTGATAGCACACATTAATACAGCACCGGGGCGGCACGGTGGCGCAGTTGATAGTGCTGTGGCCTCGCAGCAAGAGGACCTGGGTGGAGTTTGCATGTTCTCCCCGTGTCGCGTGGGTTTACTCTTGGTGCTCCGGTTTCCTCCCATGCATGTTAGGAGAATTGCAGATGCAAAATTGTCACTAACCTGTGTATGTATATGACTTAAGTATAAGATATGAAACTTGTGTGTATGAATATGACCCTTTTCCTGTCGCCAACATGATTTTCGAGGTCCAAGATGACATTAATAAACCAATAAAACAAACAAACAAACAAAAATACACCACCACCACCACATCAGGGTCACTGCACTGCTAACAAAAATCCACCAGTCAAGTAATACCTGGTTTGTGGCCGGCCTGTGTGATTCCTGACCCCTGATAAGCAAGATAGTCGTAGTTACAAAGTATGCAGAGAAACAGATGGAGTACAGTTTGTATATGCAGAACTGCAAATTGCACATGTATGGTAAGTGGACTTCAGATAAAAAGAGGATGGTGTTAGTTATGGATGATTGGAGTATAATTACTATTATTTACTATTTAAAGTTCCCATTTTTTTCAAAGACACCAGATTCGGCATAAAATATATTCATGAATTCACCTCTGTATATCAAAGTACACAATGCATTTCCAGTAGGATACAGGTGGTGAGAGAGAGTAACTTACAGCTGCCAGTTTGTCGAAGCGGGCAAACAGCTCATTAAGCAGCTTGACTAGCTCCTGTGCACTACAGGAAGACGAGAGCTGGGTAAATCCCACAATGTCTGCAAACAGAATACTGCGAAAGAAACACATACACAACTCCATTAAACTGTAATACATGCTTAACTTTGTAATCAGTTTACTGATAAGATTTTATTCTGACATCAGTGTAATCTGTTGTGTGTGGGACATACCTAACATTTTCATGTCGATACATGTACATAGTGTTGAACTGCTGCATCTCTTTCTGACTGGCCTCTTTTTTCATGTCTTGTAGCATCTCATCTGCTATATGCTTGGGCAGAATCGACAGTAGTAGACGTTGCTGTGTGCAGAGAAACAGCAACACATTGCACATTAGAGCAAAGGCACAGGATAATGTGTAAGGTCAGATGCAACACTAAGATAAACATTTCCATTTTTCATTATGACCTTTGGCTTGTTTTATTTAATTAGATCTAATATACAATTAATGACTGCATTTTTATCATAAACAGGAGATATATAAATGACCTGAACATTATATCTGATATATAGTATATCTGTGCACATCTGTATCCAATATCATACTTGATGGTGCACTGCTGCCCACCATTGAGGGCTGAATTCACACAACCTGTTTCACCTGCCCCCTTCTGGCAAGTGCTATATAGCCCTGCAAACCGAAACTAATAGACACAAAACAGTTTATTCTGTATGATAACATATTAATTAATAGCTGAACTTTATCACATAAAACAACTATTTCCTGCACTGTAATTATTCCTAACATATGGAAAGTCATGTTTACAGAGAATATCTGTAGTCTATGTACAATGTTCTATACCTGCTTAATCCTAGTTTTAGGGTCACGGGGAAGCCAGTGCCCACCCGGCAACTTTTGCCACAAGGGCAGGAGCTACCCTAGACAGGGCCAATCCATCATAGAGCACACACACAGACACACAATCACACACACATTCACACACTAATGGACAATTTGCGGGAGGAAACCGGAGTACCCGGAGAAAATGCACGCGAACACGGAAAGAACATGCAAACTCCACACAGAACACGGGATCTTCTTTCTGTAAAGCCACATCTGCTGTGCTGCTGTGCAAACAAACCTGGCCAATACTGATCCTCATGCTTATATACTACAATGGTATCAACAAATACTAAGAGTCTTATCTTCATTGGCTAAGAAATAGAATTTTCATTACATCGAAGAAATTATTTAAATTATGGAAGTGGACACTGCAATAACTATACAAGTATTATCATGATATCAGGACGTACAACTGCAATCAAGATGGCTCTTTTTCAACACAGAGACAGACAGGCACTCACACACACAGCACAAAACAAGGCTTGACTGCATAACACATCTGTATATATTAGGGTCTAGATGTAAAAAAAAAAAAAAAAAGAAATAAATGGCATAACAATTCAAGAGTCAAAAGTGTGATTACAGTTGACACTGTCTCAGGAGGCTTGTTGCCATGGTAACCTGCAGTCGCCGGATGCTCCTAGATTGGCTGGCAGGCCCTTTCTCCCAGCAGCCCTGGTTCATATATTAGTATTCAGGGAGTTTCTGCGCTATCAGTGCTTTTGTTTTGTTTTGTTTTCTCTTTTCTCTTTCTCGCTCTACCTCTCTCTGTTTTACCTACGCGCACACATGCATGTACAAATACACATACACAGGCACACGTCCACATTCACACAAGTCACACAAACACACAGGTCTGCATGTGCACGCTCACACACTGATAAACTCAAAGACAAACACATGCACACACACACACACAGGCACGCAAATCTGCAAGTGCTCACACACTGACAAACACACACACACAAAGACACACATTACTTCCTTCCAACATCAATTTCTCCCTATAGCACCACCCCCATGACCCAAAAGCTCCATCCCTTACTAACATCAACTGTTTGCTCCAAATATAGAAGCAATCAAGAAAACCCAGTGGCTACAGCTGAATGAGAGAGCGAGAAAGTGCTGACTCTGTAAATACACACGCTGCCATGGTGCACATAGTCATAACAAAACATACACTCAGGACATGAACAAATAAATCAAGGTGAAAAGTATTTGCCATATCTGATATTTAGTCATTTTAAATATCTCATAATTCCTACACAGCTACCACCTGATATAACACATCAAGAGCTATCATATATTTGTTAACGGCACCTGAACATATGTTCCACCTGTCCTCTTCCATTCAAATAAGCTTACAAATTGTCTAAAGTCATAGTGACAGAGAAAACAGCGGAACGCAACACACAGCAATCAACCCACTGTACTTTTGCAGTCTTCTAGACATGGAGGCTTTAAATAGAATACTGCTATAACCAGTACCAAACAATTCTGATACATTTAAGATACAGTATGTCAGATATTGTCACAAATTTAGTTTTATAATGCTGCCACTAGGTGGTGCCAAGATTTCAGGACTTCAACAAGCCTATAATTCCCAGAATCCCCAGAATTCTGGTTAATTCAGAAAATCTGATGTTTGTTAATTGTTTAAATGCCCGCTGTTTGCTGTGTTCCAGAGTTCAAGAGTAAGTCTGTGACAGAACTCTCTATGACTTAGATAAATTACTTGTTTATGACTTAGATAAAACTATGTTTGCTTTTTGCCCATGCTCTGTTTAGTGGCCAGATTCAAGGATTTAAAAATGGGATATTTTGTATATCTTTGTAGCATTTCCCTTGTTTTTGATCAAAGCCTTTGTTTTTGATTTCTTTGCACAATTTACATTGACTTCGTTTAATAAACTGCAACTTGATTACACTTGTTCACACTCGACGTGAGCCAGTGTGTATGCATTGTTTAAATTCAATTTACAAAGCACACTCTACAAAGCAGAACATGTTTATATTATAAAGTCAGTAGTCATAATTCACGAAGAATAAAGATTTATTTTATAATCACATCTTGTCACCTTGAAATGACTCAAAACTAAGATTCTCACTCCTTAAACAAACACAGGGAGAACACAGTTACAATACCAAAAGAGATTATGGGACCTTGTGATTTATACTATGACAAACACATAATGTACATTTAAAATAAACTAAAGCTAATCAAGTTCACTAATCAAGTAATTTTGTCTCAAACGTAAAGCTCTATGAGATCTATGATGGTCCTTAACACTAATTTCCCACAATCTGATGGAGTATGTAGACTTTTGACCAACGTCAATAGCTGTCTTCAACAGAATTTGCACTAAATGTTGCAATTAGCCTGCCCAACATAAATAAATGCAATTTCAGTAAAACATTAATATAAAAGTACCAAAAACAAAGCGACTTCAAAACATCAGTAGTAGCTGACCAAGCACAGCTCATCGCAGATCACATCTTATCTATGTATGTATATAGCCTCTTTTGTTGCGCTTACCTGCTGCTGACTCTGTTCCTCTAAATTCAGCTTTACTTCCAGAGACTGCCTGGCCTCCAAAAAGGCCTTGCGATGTTTGCGATCTGCCATGTAATATGACATAAGTCCCACAATAATTGCACATATGTAGATCAGGATGTTGGCCAATAACTAAAGAAAAGAATTTTAAACAAACATCACAGCAAATTATTAGTAGGAACACATGTTCAGATACAATAATTAATGTCTAGATTTATTTATATAATAGGTGCATTAGTCTTTATACTATTAAGAGATCAGTTTCTTCGGGTGTTGGCTGGTCATATTTGTATAATCCTGAGTGTAAGCTGGTCATATGTTTACTTTTCTACGATGAACCAGCTATAACCTCATTATGCATACATAAATTCTTTACAGTATTTTGTTTACAGAAAATAAAATGTAAAGCATTTATAGAATTGGCCCATGTACGGGTCAGACCTCTGAGCCATTGATTAATCTACAGGAAACTGTCTTCAGTGACAAATGTTTGATTTCAAAAAGTTGCCTGGCTTTATAGACCCAAGCATTTGTGTATTTGTGAATAATTACAGTATATTACATGCTCTCAATTTAATACCCATTTATACCCTTATATGATTTTTTTCTGATGCTGTGCAATATAATCTGGGTAAGGCTCAACATTTTTTTATTTGTAGCATAAAAAATTTAAACCCTAATTGTCCAGCATAAAAATACATGAATGCAGTCAATGTCATATGCCTCTATCACTTTGCTATAGTTGGCAGCACATATGTGCCCCAAGAGATATAGATAAAATGACTGAGCAGTTGACAATCTCTTGTCAACTTTGGAAATCAAACCCGTTACAAAAATCCTGTTTTTTTAAGAAGCACACACTCTACCAACTCAGCTATCCAGGCCTTAAATACACTCAGATCAATCACTATGCCATGTCTATTTTAGAAGACATTGACGTTGCGTGTTTCAGACCATTGACAAATTTGTTGCTGACTGTTATCAGCATTAAGTCAAAAGGGCGTGTCAGTGCGCTTGAAAGAGTTTATTTACACCTATGTGATAGCAGCATTGATGCTGAAAATACAGAGATTTGTTCTATTAATTACTTCCTCTAGACACAACCTTTCAGTTTTTTTAACTGACAATGTATAGTAATTTAGTAGCCTAAGTTTTGAAGTGAAATAGTTTTCAATCATTTTCTATACCCACCCGGTGTTCGAACCCAGGATCTTTTTGCTGTGTGGCCAGAGAACTATCCACTGCGCCACTTTTTTGCATTTGTGAAAATAGTTGTTAACAAAATGACAAATATAATCAGATAAATACAGTTGTGTTTAGAAAATGTGAGTAAAGCTCAGAATACTGGATTTCCATGCACTGTAACATTGCACATTATATTTTACAATAAATCTAAACATAAAGAAAAATGTATGCATCTTTATTTACTATACAAATTAAATTATACACTCCCCCTGAAGTGGTTAATATAGCCTGAACTGCAGAACCTAGGTCCTAGGAACCTAGGTCTTATTTTTATCTAGGCTGAAAAGCAGCTGTTATGCTTATTGTTATAATGTATAAAATATAATATAAAGGTTGTGCAGTTAGAGGATTGTTTGATTTGTTGTATCATAATACTTGCTATTTGTAGGAAATGTTTAAATAAAGCTAAAGCTAAATTTACCAAGAAAAAAAAAACCAGTCTTGGTACTAAGAAATAGATATGTAGCAGAGCCAGGTAGCATTGTGCATACTCTTAACTCTCAAGAGTACTCTTAACTCTTAACTCTCAAGAGATCTTCAGATAACAATAAGGAACTTAAATATTCAGTTTTTGGACCTGTCTGGTTTCACATCTAGAGACTTCTTAAAAGCAATGGGGATTGTTGCATTTAGCCCATTAACATTCGTTCGACCTAAAAGAACAATCTAGATAATAAAAGCGGATATACACTCAACTTGGGGAAAAATGTGATTTAAATGCCTTTGAACATGGCATGGTTGTTAGTGCCAGACGGACTGGTCAGTATTTTTCAAAAACTCTTGATTGACTGGTATTTTTATGCACAAACATCTCTGGAGTTTACAAAGAATGATCCAGTGAGCAGCAAGCAGATGTGTAGGCAAAAATGCCTTGTTGGTGTGAGAGATCAGAGGCAAAAGGGTAGACTGGTTCTAGGATAAAAAGGCAACAGTACCTCAAATAACACTTGTTACCAAGGAATGCAGAATACTATCTATACTGAAAGTAGGGCATGAAGATAAAAACCCACACGCACAATTCCGCAACAGTTACTTGAGGATATTTTTGTTTGATTACCTGATAATACAGAATAGATTACGATATGTCTTAAAGCACATTTGTAAGTCGCTCTGGACAAAGGCATCTGCTACATACAGCAAATGTAATGTAAACGTAAGAATGAAAGTAGTTCTGCAGGCAAAAGACGGTCCAAACATTTCTAGCAAGGTGTACCTAATTATGTAGATGGTGAGTGTAATTGTCCTGGTATTGCAGGTATCTCTGTAGTAATTCTATAACTGTACAGTATATAATACTCATGTCCAAGAAAATCACTTACGTCTAAGAATTATTGGTTGTTTTTAAGTCTTAGCGTTCATACATGGTAGCCACACACTGTAACCACACAGTATTATATACATTTTACATCTGCTTAAGCCATGACACTCAAGTCTATGCAACTGAATGGACAGCTAGCATTACCTATATAACGAGAGGGTTTATGTTTAATGCATTACAGTGATGATGTAATATAATGTATCAAGGCCCCAAACCAGAATTTGTTTGTACAGTGATTAATATAGCAAAAAATCAACCATTACCTATACACTATATTGCCAAAAGTATTTGCTCACTCATTTTAATGTTTGGAGACAGGTATTCCAATCACTTCCAGGGCCACAGGTGTATAAAATCAAGCATCTAGAATGCAGACTATATTTACAAACATTTG
>JAOUQV010000040.1:9803338-9813460 GCA_028565295.1 Aspidoras spilotus
AGAGGTATGGAAATGTATAGGAGAGATGGGAGTGGTGTTTTTAACTAGATTATTCAATGAGATTTTTGAGAGTGAAAGGATGCCTGAGGAATGCAGCAGTGTGGTTTCATGCCAAGAAAGAGCACCACAGATGCGATTTTTGTTTTGGGAATGTTGGAGAAGTATAGAAAAGGAAAGAAAGAGCTACACTGTGTCTTTGTGGATTTAGAAAAAGCTTATGATAGGGTGCTGAGAGAGGAACTGTGGGTCGTATAAAGTTACAGAGTTGACAGGCAAGAGGCAGAGAGGAAGACCAAAAATGAGATATATGGATGTGGTCAATTCAAGTAGTTGGTGTGAAAGCAGAAGATGCAGATGACAGAGTAATGTGAAAAGATTGACCCGAAAGAATAAGAAAATTATATCTATAGCTTATTTGCACAGTGCTATGTAACCCATGATAGATTAAATATAATATCTAAAATAGTTGACTTTTAGTATATATCATATTTTTATAAAAAAAAACCCCGCAGGACTATCGTTCCTGTTTATAAACGCTGCTCGGTTTAAGCTCAACTGAGCATGCGCGATTATTGTACGCATTACGAGTGACGTGATTACGTAGGTAATACAGGGCGTGCTTGCGCGAAATGTACGCTGCTGACGTGTAGGTAAGGAAGTGGGCAGAATTGATGTGTCCTTTGTTGTTTCATACTTTGCGATGCGACAAACAGTATGTTTTTATAATAAATGGATTGATAAATGGATCGATAATTAAGCGTCGGTGCGAGTAGGAAAATAAGCCAGTCTGCTTGGAACGTGCCACTAACGAGTAGCTTGTGTAATGTTAGCTAGCTGGCTAACACAAAGTGGGTTGTTAAACTGTTGGATATTGCACAATACAGATAGAGTCTCCTGATTAAAAGGTAGGATCACCGGAATGATCAGCCAAGCTGACAAGCCTGCCCGATAACTTCACCCTGGGTGCGAGTGGGGTGAACGCAACTGACACAATAATTTGTAAACAGGTGTTATAGTCGGTGTCCTAGAAGACTGTGTGCAATGACACGTTAATTATATTAATATACTGTCAGTTATTTATCGTTGTAATAAAGAATGTAGAAGACATGTAGAAGACACAGGACATGTCAAAACTAAACTTAACTGTACATAGAAATTATTCAGAAAATACCAAACAGGTTAATGTGCATAGTTTCAAGAACCAGAGTGTTCAGCAAATCTTCATAACCTCTGTACTCTAGAAGAAGAGACGAGATGCTTACACAGACCAGGAGTAATCAGTTATCAGTTAAGATACTTTAAAAGTTGGAAGCATTGGTGAAGGGAAAATATGGGTTTTAAGAATTTTAAAACACACTGTGCTAAACAAAAGAAACTAAGAATGCTAAAATGTTGGAATTAGTCTAGGTGGTAGCAGCAGTGCAACAAAAAGTGTAGCCAAAAAAATGAGAGAGAAAAATTCTTATTTGATATGTTTAATTGGACTCAGGAGCTTTAGACTTATCAGTCCATGCTTTTGCCAACGATTGTGAATGCAATGCAATTAACAACCATAAAATGTACTGATGCACATGCACACCAGAAGAAAAACATAAACTAAAAATCTAAACTGATGCAAATGATATACCACAAAGTATATTTTACAACAGATTTTTTTTTTTTACAAGGATGGAGTTCGTCCCTATTAGCCATACATAGAGAGAGAGAGATATAGATTGCATTTTGCTCACCAGCTTATAAGTAAATGACACATTATATAATAATAATAATAGGATAGTAATAATAAGGATATGAAACAAACTTTGCAACAAATTGTTAAGTTAGCAACATGAGCTGTGGCATGTGCTTTCCATTACCCCGCTATTGTAAAATGGCCATTTAACAATACAGTGTTTTTCATGATGTTTCACTGGATGCACAGATCAGGGCACACAGGGCGTATCCCTTTGGCATTGACTACCCCTGGCTACCCCTGCCTCCCAGTGGCCACAGCTCCTCCCGCAGTAAAGGTGTATAGCATTGATGCATATATTCATTTGGCAGATACTTTTATCCCCCATGACTTACATTTCATTTATAAAACTGAGCAGCTGATGGTTAAGGGCCTTGTAATACAATGTTATGTTTGTACAGGAACAATGTCTGTTTGTACAACAGCCACTTATTGTCCTTTAATTATTTTAACCTTTTGAATGTGACCGTATACAGTATCCTACTACACTGAACGAGCACTGCATTATGGGCACCTGGCAGATGGCATATGATTACTGATAAAATGGTGGTTATGTCACAGCTGGCTCTCATACACGATGTTGACTTGTCCACTGCACAACATCATTATCCTCTGCTCCACCGTGCTATGCACAAATTTCTTCTGAAATGTGTGAAATTTCTGTGGGGAGTTTGCATGTTCACTCCGTGTTCACATGGGTTTACTCTCACAGTCCAAAGACATGTGACCTAGGTGTAATGAAGATGCTAATATGTCATTGACTTGTGTATAGATATATGTATGACTTGTATGACCTGTAATTAACATGGCCTATTTATTTATTAATAAATAATAATCTAACAGAAGAAAGTTAAGTAGTGCCATAGCATGATTTTGTGAGGCGGGTAAAAATGCACACAAACAGGGAAAGAGTATAGCAATATGTGTTTAAAACCAGATGTCTGAACTGTGATTCAGAAGCAATATTCTCTGTACCACTATCATCCCCACATCAAACTGCAGCAAGAATAATATAAAGAAACAGCAGAATGGATCACTCTTAAATGTTTTGTAAAATTCTCTATTACCTTTTTTTGGCATATTGCATGAATTTATTTATTTATTTACAGACAGACTGAGCTTTCCTGTGACTGTCCTATGGTTGCACACAATTAATCATGGGAAAACAAAAAGTGCTAGATTTGTACCGTGCCCCTTTCCCTCTCTACACTGTTCAAATTGATCCTAAAACTGGAATCATCATCACTGCTGGAGGGGGTGGAGCATCGAAGACAGGCATTAAGAATGCAGTGGTGAGTGTCTGCCGTTATTGTTTATGCCTAAAAACTGTAGCTTGTCTTCTCCCAAGCCACATTTGCTATATTTTAAAAGGCACATTGCATTGTTTTTTTGGATAAATTGTGCATGGTGTGTGACAGAATCTAAGTGAAGATTAATACATATTTTTGTCAGCGTCACAGCAGTTGTGATGCATTTTTTATGTAATCTTGCTTGTTTCAACACACTTTATTAAAAGTTACATAATAGTCTTTATGTGCTCTTAAATTTTGGCCACAGCATTTCCTTGGTTTAGAGTTGGTGGGAAGCCAGCACAGTGCCACACTGCTGCACTCTTATGACACAGGATCATGTGCCACCATGAACATGGCAGTAGGAGGAGATGTGATTGCTGCTGGACAAGATGGCATCTGCAGAATGATGCGTTTCAGGCAACAGGGCTCTAAAGAGGGACGGACAGCTACTCCAAACGACGGTTAGTAGAAATTGTCTGTTGTTTATTTTTTCTTTAAAGGCTTATTAAAGGAAAATATTCTTAATGTGCATTGCTTTGTGGTATTTTGGCAGGACCTGGGGAGCAGGGAAGTGCTAGGAAGAGAGGGGCAAAAAGCCAGAATGGTGCTGGTGTTGATGTTCTCCAGACAAAGGACACAACTGTGGAGATTTTAGTGGAGAAATTTGGAGAGTTGCAGTCAGATTTTAACCCCAAGGACCCTCTGCAGAAATGTGTGTGCTTCAGTTCTGACCTGACGCTTCTTCTCACAGGAGGATCCGATGGTTATGTGAGAGCGTGGGAGGTGAGCAGTACCTAGGCAAATCCAGAGTCACTTGAGCTTAGCTGATTGCTGCTTATTAACATGAGTCATTTGTTCCCTTCTCAGTATCCCTCTTTGAAAGAGAAGCTGAACTTCAAAGCTCACCAAGATGAAATAGAAGATATAGACATCAGCCCTGACAACAAGGTATTGAGATGGTAATAAAGTTCATATATGCAGATTTTTCACAAGTGCAGTCAGAATGAGTCCTCTGTGTTTGCTTTAGTGCATTGTGACAGCAGGGCGAGATTTCGCATGTAGTGTATGGAGTGATGATCAGCTCATGCTGGGTTTAAGTTGGTATGAGCACATGCCCCATATTCCTGAGAAGATGTACCGGTATCTATCCTGTCGGTAAGTTCTTGTCTGTTATTAGTTTGTGGATATATATTATTTAAAGCTTCAGGGCAAAATCTACCTTAAATATAGTACTTTATAAGTAATGTAATATTAATAAACAATTTAATATTGTAAATCAGAGTTTAATAGTTACAGTAACATTTTGGTCTTTTAATTGTTCAATTTATTGCTCTTTATTGTTTTTAGGATAGAATTTTTCTTATGACATTAAATTTCACACAAAAAAAAAAAAGAGAAAAAGCTCTTGATTTTATTTTTGCTTTTTGGCAGAAACCTCGATTACCGACTGCAATCCTCAGTATAGCATCTTCTCACTTAAATTGTCATTTGTTAGGTTTGCTAAGGTTGAGGACCAAAAAGATGCGTTAAGATTGTACACGGTCCAGATTCCCCACAAACGAGAGCGTAAACCACTACAATGTTACCTCACAAAATGGGACGGCAGAAACTTCTTGCCTCTGCTGACTAAGCCATGTGGCAATGAAGTCATCTCATGTTTGAGTGTAAGGTAAGGACTATGTGATTTTCATATTCTTTTCAGTTTTTATACTTATTTGTTTTGCCAATTGATTTCTTTTTTTTCCCCCCAGTGGCTCTGGAACCTTTCTTGGCCTTGGTACAGTCACAGGATCAGTATCCATCTATATTGCATTTTCACTGCAGGTCTGTAACATAATATTCACATGCAGAATAACCCATTATTAGTAGTCAATAATAAAGAATACTTTTCTATTTTTATACCTTTCAGAAGCTGTATTATGTACAGGAATCCCATGGCATTGTGGTGACAGGTCTAGCGTTCCTGCCTGATGCTCCCAAAAGCAAACCTTTAAAGGGAAATAATGAAGTAGCCATGCTGAGTGTGGGCATAGACAGTCGCTGTCAGTTGCATACCGTGGCCAACAGGAGTAAGTATGCTTCAAGCACACCTCAGATAAAAGGTGAAAATGCTCAGATTTCAAAGCTAATATAATTGCAGATCATTAAGCAAGTTTTGGATGGAAAAAAACCTCAAATGTTATATTAAGCAGTATACAAAGATAGAGGGCATTAGGGAACCTGTCGAGAGGCAATTACAGCGTATGGCATGACGAGCAGTGAAAGGAAATGACAGTGATTGAATGTTGTCATCTCTTGACATGCGTGAATAAAATCCTAAACGAGTGCATATCGCCTCTCCTCATAATGCTGTATTTTCAGCGATATTTGTCTGCACAGATGTGTGGATAGGGATAAGTTGACTCAGCATCCTAGTGTCCTTTCAGCTCAGTCTTGCAGCCACTAGCCTTTTTTTGCAGCAGTGTGCTCTAATTATGAGGCTAGCCAGGCTGATAATTTGATATAGTTATCAATTAAAATAATTTTTCATTATAGTTAAAAATTGTGAATATCTGAGAGGAATGGTAGTGGAAAAACCAAGTGATGAAGCAAAAAATTACGTTTCCAGCATAGTTTTAACTCGGTTAAATCATTTTGGATGCCGTCAAAACGTTTGAAAATACATCATCCAACAAAAATTTCAGGACATTGAAACACAAAAGAAAAGAAATAAAATTTACCAAGTCAAACAATAAAGAACCATACAACAACAGTTCTTTTACAATGCTTCACTCCCTTCAGAAATCTCACAACACTCCAACTGGCCAGGATGATATACACTACGAAATGCTAAAAAGAATTAACCCAACACTGAAAACACTAGTTTTGGAAATATTTAATCAGGTATGGAAAACAGGAAATATCCCAAAGAAATGGATAAAGACTTTTGTAATTTCTATTCCCAAACTTGTAAAAAACCACAAAGACCCAGAAAACTGCAGAACAACAGCCCTGACTAGCTGTATAAATAAAACACTGGAAATGATGGTAAATAGCTGTCTAAATTGATACATAGAAACAAAATACCTCCTTAGCAGCATATAAAGCAGCATATATAAGGGAAGCTTCCATTTGCAAAGAACACACAGCAATAAGTTTCATTGACCTGGAAACAGCATCTGACACCACATGGAGATTTAGGATAATGCAAGACCTTTATTAGATAGATCTTAGAGGTCGGCTTTCAACTTAACATAAACAATTTTCTAAAAGACAGAGTTTTCAATGTTCAAATAAATAACACACATTCCATAAACCACATCCAAGAAACAGCAGTCCCACAAGGATGCATCCTATCAGTCACATTTTTCAATCTTATCAGCAGAATCACAAAGGAAATACCACCAAACGTCTTCTCAAGCTTATATGTAGATGACCTATTCATATGATACAGAAACCAGGACATTAAAATATTTGAACAGACACTCCAACCCTGTATCAACGAATTATACAGGTGGTTAAACACAAACAGCTTTCAAGTATCAAGGAGTAAAATGGACCTGAATTTTCTGTAAATGGAGAAACCATAAAAATATCAGAAGCCACTAGATAGAAGACTGACATTCATACCTCATATAAAAGCATTAAGAGAAAGCTGTTTAAAAAAAAATAAATTCTAAAGGTTCTAGCTGGCAAAAATAGAGAGCAGACTGCATTTAACTATAACGAATATACAGAACGATGATAAGGTCAAAAATGGACTACAGATCCTTTGTGTATAAATCAGCTCGAAGATCAAACCTAAAGGAATACAGTACACCATCTAGGCATTAGAATTTCTCTAGGAGCATATCAAACATCACCTATCCAAAGTCTCTAAATAGAAGACCATGGACCCTCACTAGAAATGAGAAGAGTAAAACTCATATTAGAGTATACAGTCAAAACTACAGACAACCCAAAATACCCAACGAATAATAGAAGAAACAACGAATAATAGAACTCCATAGAACCAGAATAAAAATATTCAGTCTTTTTGTACCCGAATTAAACCATTCATAGATAAACTAAAGATAAGCCCAAATCTAATAAACGTGAACCATCACAATGGGAAATCAAAAAACATAATATTTTTTATATCTGCGAGAAGAAAAAAGCAACCATGCATCCAAAAAATAAATACCTAAATGATTTTCTTAAAATAAAAAATAAAAACCCCACAACATCTGCCAATATACCCAGATGGATCCAAAATTCCAGGCCAAGTGACGGCAGCATTTTTTACAAGCAGATACTTAAAGTCGACCGAACTATTCCTCAATCTGTAGCGCAGAAACCCGAGCCATAGTGGCACTAAAATATGCAGAAGGTAAGCACAGTAAAATCCTAATCTGCACAGACTCATAAGCTTGTCTCAAAGCCCTAGAATCATATACACCTCAGTATCCCATCATCCAGTACATACAAAATAAAATCAATAAGCTATCGAAAATGAACTATGACATAAAATTATGCTGGGTACCATGAATAGAGGGAAATGAAAAGGCAGACCAAATTGCCTGAGAGAAAACAAAAGCTAAATACAATGAACATAAAAATCCCCTCAACAGACCTGAAAACAATTAGAAACACATACATAAATCAGAAATGGCAAACTGAATGGGACACCCAGACCAGCAATAAACTACAAAATGCAAAGTGCAGTGAAACACACACAGGTGAAGTGAGCACACATGCCCGGAGCAGTGAGCAGCCAGCACAGTGCCTGGGGAGCAACTGGGGGTTAGGTGCCTTGCCCAAGGGCACTTCAGCCATGAATTGTTGGTACCTGGAATTGAACCAGGGACCCTCCGGTCGCAAGGCTGGTTCCTTAACCACAAGCCTACGACTGCCCCCAAAAGATGCACAATTGCCTAAAGCCATGAAAGAAATCTTTACACAAGACATTAAAAGGACAATATTAAAATATCTTTCAACAATTAAAATGAAGATGAAAATATAAATTGACTAAAACACAAAGGATATAAAGAATAAACAGAAATACATACACCTTTCCTGTCATTGAATAACTTAATAGGGTAAATATGGCGTTAAAATATCATTTTAAAAAACTATGACTAACAAGATGCCATCCAAGTATTACTTGGACTTGATGCAGTCTCTGGGAAGCTTATGATCGTGATAATAATGTCCTGATACGATAATTACATATTATACATGCTTTGTCACTGTTACCTTGCTGAGGAATAAAGGTGTTTTTGTCTCTGCTGTTTCTAGGATCTGTGCCAATATGGCTGGTGTTGTTCCTGTGTATTGCACTGCTTGTGGGTGTCATCCTGCTCCTGCAGCATTTTTTTCCAGGGTTCATTTAAAGGTTTGGTTGAGCACAGTGTACCACTCTCTGGCAAGGAGCATACCAACGTGTAAATGAATAGAACAACACCTAATATCCAGCATGGAATAATTGTACTTAATGATGAACTTTCTGAGACTGACTCACCATTTTACCTGAAGAATCTCAGGAGCATGTAGTTATGCTCTTAATAGTTAGGAATGAACAACAGAGCTTTTCCTCTGTGGTGGAGCCATCTTGGTGTGTCTGTGTGACTACAATAATCTTTGCAGTGTTAAAAACTGCATGTTTAATAGACTGAACAAGAAAAGAAAAATGACTTCTGGGAAGGTCTCCCGACATCATGAAGGTCCCAACATTTTAATGCAACAGATACTGTATAATGGTTAATATAATACACAAAGAGGGACATCTTTGATTAATTTTAGTTATTTAAGATCAAAGAAAACATAGGATTGTGAAACAAAATATTTGCGAGACAATGTCAACCTTTATCACCGTAATGTTGTGCAACCCATTGGAAATACACGATATAACCAAAATTTATGGACACCTGATAATTACACCCATGTGGCTCTTCTTTCAATAGTTTCAAGCAAAGGTGGAAGAAAACAACGTGGACTTTCTTGGTATACTGATGCATTACAATATCCATCACTGGAATTAATGTACCCAAACATTTCCATCATGGTGAATAATTCATAATTTATGGAATGAGGATTGTTATATAAAATTCATATTTATTTTGAAATTAGTAAAGGTGATTTCTAAGCAGTTTCACGATTATTTGTTTGAAGCCCCATAATATATATTATTTGATAAAATATTGTACATTTATGAATTACATTAAAATGTACTTTTAATAATTGGCATAAATGTGATTTAAATAAATAAATGCAGGACCATGCTGTTAATCATGGTTTTAAGTGTAGCAGGTTCTTGAGACTTGTATATATATTTTTATTTATTTATTTGTTGTTTTTTTTTTTTTTTTTTTTTTACAGTACTTGTCACTATTACTTTGTCACAGTATAAAAGAAAATGGACATTCCTCCACTAGGGGCCAGTATGACTGCATTAACAGGCTTTCCCAAGCATTTATAATAATTACATTGATTTAGCAGAAATAAGGCCTTAAATAATGAAACACATTAATTGTAATTTCAACAGGAATTAAGAAATTTTTAATAGTTTTAAGAAAAATATTACTAGCACCACTATGAATCTAATGAAGGCATTTCAGTTGTTAGTAGCAAAGCTTGTGATTTCACATGTGGAAAGGACAAGGCCAGCTTCATCATAATTTGAATTTGTCCCATACTTTAGGAATAATTAGTTTTCAGAATTTAACACTGCTGGACCATCTTAGCTTATCATTGATGAGAGATAGGCATAACAGAAACAAATAGACATCTGTGTCTGATTTTGGAAGGCAGATTTGGACCAAGATTTTCTTTTGGCATTAAAAAGCACTAAATTAGACTTGCTGATATCTGCATAAACCATGATTTGGGAAGCATATGGAACTGTTGTATAAGGAGATTAAAAAAAATGTCCATCACCAGTTATGGATAAACAACCACAAGCGGCAGCATGTAGAGTAATTGGAAGACATTTGATTTAGTAATTGAACACACCAGATTCTCTATAGATATACAGGGGTTAGACAATAAAACTGAAACACCTGTCATTTTAGTGTGGTAGGTTTCATGGCTAAATTGGACAAGCCTGGTGGCCAATCTTCATTAATTGCACATTGCACCAGT
>JAOUQV010000040.1:9884771-9895629 GCA_028565295.1 Aspidoras spilotus
TTTCAGGGCCATACCCCTTCCAGGCAACCAGGAAGGGGTATGCACTTGCCCCGTCATCATCTTGAGTTGAAGAGCTCGTAGATTGCCTCCTCATTGATTTCCACAGGTCTAGGTGGTTTCTGTTCTCCCGCCACGTCTGCTAGAGGACCATTGGTGACAGGTTACAATTGACTAATGTGGAAGGTGGGGTGAATTCTGCAGTGGGGTGCTAGTCAGACACGGTATAAGACTTCATTTATTTTCTTAACTATAGGGACGGACTTATATATTTAGAACTAAGCTTTTTGAAGGATGATGAGTGGAGGTTTTTTGAGACTCTGTCTCCTGGATGATATATGGGATTCTCCCCCCATCGTTGATCCGCTGCCTCTTTCATTGTGGATATGGCATTTTAGAATCTCTGGTGAGTGAGAGCCCAGACGCTCTCACTTCGTTGGAACCAATCATCTACGCTGAGGGGGAACTGTGGAGGTTTCTCATTCCCACAAGTAAAGTCAAGGCCGATAACTGAACACGCATTGGAAAGACGCGAGACCAGTAGCAGAGTGACGAGTACTCTGTCCATGGTAAATATCTCGCCCAATCTCTGGGCCGATGCTGGCAGAACATTCTTAAGAATTTTACCGGTTTTTGATTAGCTCTCTCGGCCTGACAATTGGCTTCAGGGTGATTTCCAAATATGAGACTAACTGTGACTGTGTTAGATGGAGGCAGATCAGTAACAAAGTACACTGCGAAATAGGACCATTGTCTCTCTGGGAAAGGTGAAGGAAGTAACTTGCATGCTGTCAGTGTTTGAAGAGTCTTGGCTTGGGCACATACCTAACATGAGGTGACGAATTAGTTGATATTCTGGCTCATTTTCAGCTACCAGTATTTAGCATTTACGAGTTCCAATGTGCGTCTAGTGCCAGGATGGCTGGATTCTGGTACAACATGCGCCCAAGTGATGAGATGACTACAGAGAGCAAGGGGGGGAGGGGTACTAACAGGCGTCCTGGAGAGCACAAATTGGGACCTCTGGTGGGCTGTTGCACCTTGAGCTCCTCCAGTTCCCATCTGATGGCATTAAGATTTTTCCCCCTCAGTAAGATGGGATGAATTTCTTCCATAGCTTGGTTTTCCTTATGGATATGTGACAATGCGTCAACTTTAATATTCTTACTGCCCAGCCTGTACAAGATGATAAAATGGACCCGGTTGAAATGGACAGTGCCCAACCTGACATGGCGGATATGACTTACGGAATCAGAAGAGAAACCAGCATGTCATCTATGTAAACTATGACCCATCTCCTCAGCATGTTCTACAGAACCTCATTTATACTGAAAAACGCTTTGTGCTGAAGCCAGCGCATATGGCATGACGCAATACTCATAGTGGCCAGAGATGGTGCTACATTCCGTCTTCCATTCATCTCTCTTTCTCATCTGTACCAGGTTATAAGCACTTTGGAGGTCTAACTTGGTGTAAATCTTGGCCTGCTGAAGTTGCTCCAGGCTTGGTGGAACAAGTGGCAGTGGGTAAGGATATTTGACCTTCACCTTGTTGAGTCCCCGGTAATCTATGCATGGCCTGAGTCCACCTTCTTTACCACAAAGAAAACCCCAGTAGATGTATGTGAGGTGAAGTGTCGAATGTACCCAGCTGCAAGAGCATCCTAAATGTACTTATTTATTGCTCTTTTCTCAGGCAGTGAAAGAGCATACATCTTGTTTCTAGGTGGGGTGCATCCAGGTAAGAGGTAGGAGTAGGAGTCCTTCTGCCTTTTTCTTGCTGAAGACTTCATGGAGATAGCATTGTGGGATGGTGACAGAGGTTTGTACTAGGGAACTTTCAATAGTGATAGAGTTGAGACGTAATGGGCAAGATTGCAGGCAATTTTTTAAATAGTTCTTGTACCAGAGTCCATGTTGCTGTTGTCTCCTTCTGTCCTGAGACTCGGAATGGGACCAGCAGCATGGGTTCCGGCTAAGGACATGAAAGCTGCTGATTATTTTGTAATGTTCGATTTCAGAGTAGGTCATCAAATCGGCTGTGATAATAAGAGTCTACGGTCATAACGTCATTTCGGCACGCATGCTCACTTAACACCTCTGGTTGGAGTCCTTTCCGGAAGGTAGTCTTCAGGCCTTTCTTGTTCCACCCACTCTCTGTGGCTATGGTCCGGAATTTTAAGGCATACTCTGCCACTCGTCGGGTACCCTGGGACAAGGACAGCAAACGTTCGTCAGCGTCGCAGCCATCAGATGAATGGTTAAATACTCTTTTGAAGTTTATTATGAACGATCAGCCTTACCTGCATGGTTCCAGGATGCAGTAGCCTATTCCAAAGCCTTGCCGCTGAGTGAGTATATAATAAACACCACCTTCTGCTCACCAGGATAAACTTGCAATGACATATTACAAAATAAGTCACACTGGAGAAAAAAATTATTATACAGGCTTACCACTATAGTGCTCTGTGGGATAAACAGGGAGATTAACTTTCTGCACAGCTCACGCTGCAACTCCTCCAATTGCTGTGCACTTGTTGTAATAACGCTTGTTGTATTTGTGTTGTGTCGGCTGCCTACATGGCAGGCGGGTCAACCTGTAATGGCCCCCACACACACAGATATGGGGACAAGTGACTATAATTTTAGTGCACACAAAAAACTCAAAACAGCATAGAGTGTTGGGACTAATAAACTAAATGGAAACTGGGAGAAACCAAAAACCATGATGGCCAATTAACAACGCTCAAAAGATAGTGACCTGCAAGGCATTATACCTAGACTGAGCTTTAAATATGCTGCTCTCCTGATGAGTCTCAGGTGTGCCTAATTAGAGTTCCTGCGTCTGTGAATTATTTGAGAGAGTTTTTGAGGCAGAAACATGCAAATGCATGACAATATGCCCATGAATATGTTAGAATCATTAAGCATTCGCTGCTAATTTAGATTCAGCTGAGGTGGAGATCATAATCAAAATAACTCAAGTAAAAGTACTGGTACTTATACATGACTCATTTACAAGTAACTACATGGATAATAGATATAATGTCTTGTGAAATTTATCACGATTTGTGGGGCTCAGAACAATCAATACCCATTGAATGTAATCTGGACAGACTGATTTAAAAAAAGTTTAATTAAAATAATTTCATGAGCTAAATTATCATAATTATTGATATTATAAACTCTCACTCAACTAACTCATGCAAGCACTCTAATCAGGCACACCTGAGACTCATTAGAAGAGCAAGCAGAATTCTGGTTAGAGTGCTCTGCGGGTCAACACACATATTGACTCATATGTCCTGTGGGACTTTGCTCATGTTTCATGCTTTTCACAGTACTCTTGTTTACGTAGTGTTGTATTTAGTGAAGGGTGGCTTAGCTTAGCTTGGATAGTGCCACAAGTTTAAGTTTTAAGCTTACATTTTGCTATTGACTATGTGTTTATGCTTTGTGTTCATACTTTCTGTTTATGTTCCTGTTTTTCAGAAAAAGAAGCCAGAGTGTTGAGAAATCCTAGCAGGAGGTTTTGTTTATCTTTTGTATCAATGCAGTCCTCCATATTGTCTTGTAGATTTCTGTGGACCTCACAGCAAGAAGATCCCAGGTTCAAGCCCTGGTTCTCCAGGTGCTCCTTTTTCCTGCCCGCATTCCAAAGACATGCATAATAGGTTAACTGGTGTCTCTAAATCGCCCATTAGTGTATTAATGTGTGTGTGTGATTGTGTTTGTGCCCTATGAGAGATTGGCCCCTGTCTAAGGTTGTTCCTGAGTTGCTGGGTGGGCACCGGCTTCCCTGTGACCCTTAAACTAGTATTAAGTGTGTATAGAAAATGAATTAATTAATTTTTGTGGACTGCTTTCCATGCTTTGAGACACAAACACTTTGTCAGGTATATGTCAATGTATCTTCACCAGTGGAGCTGCTTATCTAAAAGCACTTTAAAACAAAAACTTAATTAAAATTAATATGGGGTTCTAGGTAATTCTTTCTTTTAGGCTCCTTTGTGATTTGAATCCCATTTGGAATGCCCATGTCTGTGTTTTTCTCAGATTTCCCCTGAAAAAATACAGACTGAGGGACCTGTTTTCGGTGAACTCTGTGGTTGTCCAATTTAGTCCAGTAAGGACCCTCATCTCTGAGTTTCTCAATGTAGATCTTATTCATACAGGTTGTTCAAATGCAGCTACAGGTGTTTCATAATTAGATATTCACATTCATTCACATTTTGCAATTATCATTTTGCAAAGGGTTCAGTAGTGTTAAAATTAATAATACATACTGTATATGTCACCATGGTTCAAGTACTGTGTGATCATGTGATCAAGAAAGATACAATCTTACTGCTCCTCTGTTTTTTTCTTATTGCAGTCTGGATGCAAAAGTTATTTCACAGAGATATATTTTTTACAAGCATCCCCTGAGAAACATGAAATAGCAAATCCTTCAACCAAGAATGCATGGAATATTCAATTTAGTCATATATATATATCCAACATTAACACTAGAGCACAAATTCCCTATTTACCAGTTAATGATTGTTGTTTTTTCAAAAGGAACGCACTGTGTAAGGGACATTGAACAATTTCAGACAGTATTATTAGCTTCTCAGTAATTAAACACAAGTAAGACGAGATGTACTTTTGCAGCACCTCTTTCCATAGCTTGTGTGACTGTTAACTCAGTTAGAGCTCATTTTGGTGACATTCCTCTACAAAAATATTAAGTATTGATTCAAAGTGGATTCACCTTTTTTTCTTAATATTATTAATGAGCCATAGTTAAACCCACAAACCATGATATTTATTCTATTGTTTAGTCCCTGCAGACTTCTATGTTAAAGATAACTAATATTGCATGCTTAAAAACCCAAAATATCACATAATATTTGGTCTTCATAGAAGGCTGAAATATATCTGAATCTGTCACTATATTCCACCATGTTCTCACTCTCAGTTTCTCCCCATGAATTTGAGTGTCATCCTTGCACAGGGGCCATGCTAATCTTCTCTGTATTATTCCAATTTTAGTATACGGTATATGTTCTGCTGTAGCCCCCTTGTCCTATCCATTCCAATCTCTTTCACTTCCTCCCCTCCTTCACTCCTTCTACACACACAAAGATGCACCTAAAGGAGTTATTGGGCCTTTCCCTTTTTCAGGGGTCTCCACAGTCAATGTTTTCTTTCTTATTCTGTCATCTTCATCTTCTGCTTTCACACCAGCTACCTGAATGTCTAGATTGATCACATCCATGTACAGTATCTTCTCTGTGGTCTTCCTCGCTGCCTGGCAGATCCATCGCTAACATCCTCCTAGCAATATCTGGTAATTTCAACCCTGTCAATATGACTAAGGTGCTACCAAATTTCAAAAAGTATGTGGAATGTCCTACTAGAGAGGAAAGAACATTGGATCTGTTGTATGCAAATGTTAAGGATGCATACAGCGGTTCCCTTCTTCCTTTCCTGGGTAGCTCTGACCATAACTGGGTGCACAGTGGCGCAGTGCTGTGGCCTCACAGCAAGAGAACCCGGGTTCGATCCCCCGATGGGGAGACCTCGAAATTTTTGTGTGGAGTTTTCATGTTCTTACCGTGTTTGTATGGGTTTTCTCCAGGTACTCCAGTTTTCTCTCACAGTCCAAAGACATGCACACTAGGTAAATTGTAAATGCTTAATTGTCACTAACTTGTGTATTGATATGTGACCTTGTGTATGATATGAGACTTGTGTATGAGTATGACCATGTTCCTGTCATTAGATTAGCCAATGGTGCTGAGGATAACGTTAAACAATAAACAAACAAACAAACTGACCATAACTTGGTAAACCTCAGCCTCTTTGCATGTGCCACTAGTAAAGAGTCAGCTCATGCCAGTCAGAGGTTATTATTGGCTACATTAACTTCTGAGTGAACTCAACTGTCCCAATTAGGACTGTTAAATGCTACAAGCCATAGATAACAAAGGACATTAAATTTCCCTTTAAAAATTGGAAGAGGGCATTCAGTTCTGAAGATAGGGAGGAGGTGAGAACCATCCAGAACGAGCTAAATGAACCATCAGAGAGGCTAAGAATTTATATAGGAAGAATCTAGATTTGAAACTGCAGCATAATAACATGATGGAGAAATGGAGTGGAATGAGGACCATTAATGACATTAGGTCACGTAACAGGTAGTAGAAGGAAACCCAGGCAGGGCCAATGAGCTTCCGGCTAGTCTTTTCCCCTTCAGTGACAGACCACCTCAAACCTCCACCCACGCCACCTCTGCAGGACCTGATGGGGTTCCACTCAGGGTGCTTAAAGCCTGTTCTACACAACTTTTTTTTGTTTAAGATTTCAGTATAGTTTTGATATGAGCCTTCAGAGGCTTCCTGAGTTGTGGAAAACATCAATGACTACAGACCAGTTGCACTGACTTTCCACTTCATGAAGACCAGGCTCATACTGGATCAGCTCCGAATATTAGTCAAAGCATTTCTGGACCCCTTTCAGTTCACCTTTGGAGTTGAGTTGAGGACGCCATCATCTATCTGCTCAACTGAGTCTACGCTTATATAGACAAGCTAGCCAGCACTGTCAGAATTACATTTTTGACTTCTCCAGTGCGTTCAACACCATCAGTGACAGTGATGCAGGTAGATGCCGCCCTCGTTCTGGATTATTAATTACCTGACTTGCAGACCACAGTATGCACGTCTGCAGCACTGTATAAACAGTAAAATTGGAGCCCCACAGGGAACTGTCCTCTCTCTTTTCCTCTACACCCTCCACACCATGGAATTTAACCTGTCACCTTCATAAATTTTCTGATGGCTTGGCAATTGTTGAATGTACTGTATCAGCAAGTGTGATGAGGATGAGTATAAGACGACTGTGAAGGACTTTGTCAAATGGTGTGAGCTCAACTATCTGCAGCTAAATGTGGCAAAGACAAAGAAACTGGTGGTTTGAGAATAGAAAAGGTTCTGGTGACCCCTATGTCCATCAGGGAGATCAGTGTGGACATTGTGGAGGACTGTAAATATTTAGGGGTGCACATTGACAATTGGGTTAAAACACTGGACTGGATTGGGTTAAAAACACTAATGTCCTCTTTAAGAAAGGCCTCTCTATTAGCTGAAGCATCTTAAGTCCTCCAACATGTAGGACTATGCTCAGAATGATTTATGAGTCTGTGGTGGCGAGTGTTATCATCAATGCTGTTTAGGGTGGCAGATGCAAATAGACTTAACAAACTGTTTCGTAAAGCCAGTGATGTTTTGGGCGTGGAGATGAACTTGCTGATTGCACTGACGGAGAAGTCTAAGCTGAAGGTCATTATGGACAATGACACTTTATGACATGGTAATAGGCATGGTCATTTCAACCTGTGGCCATCAGATTTCATAACTTTTCACCTAATTTCTGATGTGAAATATTCATTTAATTTTTTGCAACATCCATCGACAATATGCAATGAGTATATGTGCAATATTAAGGAAAGCAATAATTATGTCCATAATCACAGTCACGTCACATAACAAATAATTATCACTATTACTGCCACTTTATAGTAATTGTGTATATTTAAAGTCAGCTGTATTTCTTTTTATATTGCTTAATATTTTATTCTGTATTAGAGTGTATTATTCCAGTATTTTATATTTTAATGCATACATGGGTGCTACTGTAACAACTGTAAATTCCCTCTGGGATAGATAACAGTGGATCATCAGCATAACAGTGGAAGTTTATGTCATGCTTGCAAAAAATATTACCTAGAGGTAGCATATATAGAGAAAATAGTAACGGGCCTATAACAGAACCTTGTAGAGACACCAATATATATATATATATATATATATATATGGGGTCAGTCGTGGCTTAATGGTTAGGATAAAGGGCTAGGGACCAAAAGATCGCTGGTTTGAACCCCACTCTAGGCAAGTCATGGCTGATAGCTGAAGTGTCGTTGAGCAATGCACACTGCTCCAGGTGTTCAGCCCTGGATGGGTTAAATGCAGAGATAGAATTTCCCTACGGGGATAAATAAAGTGTTAATTATTATTATTATTATAGAAAACCAGGAGATTAAATAAATCACCACAGTTCAACATTTCTGGAAATAGAGTATTTCATCAAAATGTTAATATAAGGCTTCATCTTGGCACAATACAGTTTTAAGTTACATGTCTTGATGTTGCGATGGAATGTGTTAACTAACAGTTATTTTCCAAAGTAGTTAAAAGCCCATGGAATCATTATATTTTGAAGCGGAATCACAGTTCAATAGCACCAAAGTGAGATGCATGTGGCAGAAACTAAAAAAAATAACAGACTACAAAGCAAAAACTCACAGCACAGTAAACAATAGTGCTGCCCTTTCCAGATGAGTTAAACACCTTCTACAACTGCTCGGAAGAGAAATATACTGCACCTCCGATAAAATCCACCTCTACTGAACCGAACACACTCTGTCTCTATGGACGACATGCATAGATTTTTTTAAACATATCAACACCCACAAGGCAATCTCTCGCTTTCCCTCTCAGTCATGCCAGCATGCTTTAAACTGGCCACCATTGTCCCCATAACAAAAACTGTTACTGCTACATGCCTGAATGACTGGTGCCACAGGTGCTCTGACCTCCATCATAAGTAAATGTTTAAGAGGCTGGTCAGAGACTTCAAATGTTCATTACTGCCTGGAACCCTAAACCCTGGCATTACATACTGTTCTATCCCACCTGGACAAGAAGGACACATATGTGAAAATGTTGTGGAGAGAGTGAGCAGTTTCAAGTTCTTCTGGGTCCATATAACTTGGGACCTCACTTGGACAGAGCACACAACACAGACTCTAAAGAAAGTCCAGCAATGCCTCATTTTTTCTCAGACAACTCAAGAGGTTTGGCATGAGTACCCGTATCCTCAGGACATTTTACACATACACCGTGAAGAGTATACTGACAGTCTGTATCACTGCCTGGTGCGGGAGCTGTACCGCTCTGGAATGGAAAGCCCTGCAGAAGGTCGTACAGACTGCCGAGCACATTACCAGAGCCCAACTGCCAAACCTCCAAGACATTTACACCAGTCGCTGCTTGAGAAAGTCTATGAGGATTATAAAGGACTCCACCCACCCTAGTTACCGTCTGTTTTCACAGTTGCCGTGCGACAGGAGGTATAGGGGAACCAGGACCCGAACAAGACAGCTTCTTTCCCCAAACCATCAGACTGCTGAACAGCAAAAGACAAGGACAATAAACACAGCAATGAACATGCACATAACCCACTTCAATTTGCACTCTGTACTTTATTATGGAAAATGTATACCTGGAAAAATGTTCATTTGGGCTTTCTATCATTTAAGCCATACTTACATAATTGTGCACATAATCCGCACTCAGGATTCCAGTGTATATAATGGTGCTATTCACAGAGTGCTGTATCCAAACATCCAATCAGGAAAGTAGAGTGGAAGAAAAAAGTGTGGTAGAAAAAGTTGCACAAGCAACCGGGATAACCCCAGCCTTGAAAGAGTCGTCAAGAAAAGGAAATGAAAATTTTGGGGAGGATTCACAAGAAGTGGACTGCTGCTGGAGTCAGTGTTTCAAGATCCACCACAAACGTATCCAGAACATGGGCTACAACAGTCGCATTCCTTGTGTCAAGCAACTCATGAACAAGAGTCAAGGCTAGAAGCGTCTTACCTGGGCCAGGGAGAAAAAGAACTTGACTGTGGCTCATTTCTCCAATGTGTTGTTTTCAGATGAATTTTGCATTTCATTTTAAAAACAAGGTCCCAGTGTCTGGAGGAAAAGTGGAGAGGCACACAATCAGTGATGGTTTGGGGAGTCATCTGCTAGTGAAGTTCCACTGTGTTATATTAAGAACAAAGTCAGCGCAGTCGTCTACTAGGAAATTTTAGAGCACTTCATGCTTCATGCTTAACACATTCCTCAACTCGAGTAAATTTGTGTATGTCGTCAGGATTGGCTGACACATATAACTGCGTATCATCAGCATAACAGCGGAAGTTGATATCATGCTTGCAAATAATATTACCTAGAGGTAGCATATATAGAGAAAATAGTAAAGGGCCTATAACAGAACCTTGTGGGACACCAAACTTTACCCTACTGTGCATGGTATACTGGCCGTTTACCTACAACCTGATAACGGTTGACTTGGATTGCTCTGGTTAAGATTTACAGTACTGATTTTGAGCCTTATATTTTCAACTGTATCACTAAAAAAATTTGCCGCAACTACAACCTGATGGTGGGAACCCCTCTGCAGTTTTGCTACAGTCTTAAGTAAAAAGCAAGGATTCATTCTGTTTTCTTCTATTTGTGCTTTCCTATATTTTACAAGACTCTCCTTTTATGCTGTTTGATACACAACCAGGTTTGTCTGATGCCATTTACGCTCTTGTTTCCTGATGTATTGTTTTAGGGTCTATGTAAAATCATTATACCAAAGTGCTAGTTTTTTCTCTTTAATTAATCTTTTAATCGTGGTTACGCTATCAGCTGACTGATTAAGCTCAGTGGGTGATACAATTATAGTTGATAAATTTTGGAGTTTACTAACAAAATTATCTGCAGTACTTGTTGTAAATGTGCGTTTGAACCTGTACTGGCGTGAAACGCAACTATTTTGGTTCATAGTCATTTTAAATCTTTTTTTTAATTTGGTCTTACATAATATTCTAATTTTCTGAGATAATGATTTTGGGGTTTCATTGGCTGTAATCAATAATTATCAACAGTAACATAAATTAACTACTTGAAATACAGGGGTTGGACAATGAAACTGAAACACCTGGTTTTAGACCACAATAATTTATTAGTATGGTGTAGGGCCTC
>JAOUQV010000040.1:9961837-9973617 GCA_028565295.1 Aspidoras spilotus
AAATCTGCACCAATCACCACTCTCTCCTCTCTGGGAATGCTCTCTACTACTTCATCTAGCTCCCTCCAGAATCTTTCATCCTCCTCCAACTCACAGCCAACTTGTGGTGCATAGCCACTGACATCACTATTACACCTTCAGTTTCTGACATTAAACTCATTACCCTATCTGACACCCTTTTCACCAACCCTTTCAACAACACTCTTTGCATAGTCCTCCTACAGGACCACACCAACTCCATTTCTCTTCCTATCCACACTATGATAAAACAGTTTAAAACCTGCACCAATGCTCCGAGCCTTGCTACCCTTCCACTTTGTCTCCTGCACACACAAAATATTCACCTTTCTTCTCTCCTTCATGTCAGCCAGTTCTCTACCTTTCACTGTCGTCGTCCCTACATTCAGGGTTGCGACCTTCAAGCCTACACTCTTGACTCTCATGTTCTCTCTCTGTCTCTTCACACGCTTCCCTCCTTGTCGTCTTCAGCAAACAGTAGCCCTATTTCCGCCAGTACCCTGCTTGCTGCCAGCACTGGGGGCGGTCGTTATTAACCCGGTCGTTGTTAACAATCAGTAACACGCATTTTAATTTTTGGAAAATGTTTTATGCCAGATGCCCTTCCTGACGCAACCCTCACCATTTATGCGGGCTTGAGACTGGCACTGGAAATACACTGGCTTGTGCTCTCTAATGGCTGGTTTAGTATGCAGAAATAGTTATAAAGTAATAAAACTCTAAAGACTTTGAAAGATAATAATGACATGTTTATTACTGCTATGTTTTAAGAAAATTCTAATAAAATTTAATTGTTATGCACTATTTAATATGTCTTCTATTTTCCTTTATAACTATTAATGTCCAATGACTCGAAAAGGCAAGTCTAGCCCTGAAATAATGTTGTCTGGATGGGAGCATATGTTGCTATAGAACCTGGATATACCTTTCAGCATTGATTGTGTCCTCCCATATGTGTAAGCTGCCCATGCCACACGCACTAATGCAACCATACCATCAGAGATGCAGGCTTCTGAACTGAGCGCTGATAACAATTTAAGTCCTTCTCCTATTTAGTCCTAATGACGCGTCCATAATTTACATAAAGAACTTCAAATTTTGATTCTTCTGACCACAAAACAGTTTTCTACTTTGCCATAGTCCATTTTAAATGAGCCTAAGCCCAAAGAACTGGTCTGTGTTTCCCGATCTTGTTTAGATCCGGCTTCTTCTTTGATCTGTTTTAACTGGCAGCAGGGGATAGTACAGAGAATTGTATTTACAATCGGAAACATTCCTGAGCCCATTCTGTAATTTCAATACAGAAACATGCCTGTATGTGACGCAGTGCCGTCTAAGGGCGCAAAGATCACGGGCACCAAGTATGGTTGTCCGGCCTTGACCCTTATGCACAGAGATTCTTCCAAAAGCTTCCCTGAATCTTTTGATAATATTATGCACTGTAGATTGTAATATGTTGAAACTCTTTGCAATTTTACACTGTCAAACTACTTTCTGATATCACTATTTTCCTGTGCAGAATTAGGGGGATTGGTGATCCTCCTCCCATCCCAACAAAATGAGTTGCAATTGTTTGTACCTTTAACTTTTCTAGCCTCTTATTGTTGAGTCCCAACTTTTTTGAGATGTGTTGCTGTCACGAAATTTTAAATGAGCCAATATTTGGCATGAAATTGTTTCATAAAATAATTGTCAAAATGTCCCAATTTCGACATTGGATATGTTTTCTATGTTCTATTGTGAATACAATATTAGTTTTTAAGATTTTTAAATGATTGCATTCCATTTAATTTGCAGTTTGTACTTTGTCCCAACTTTTTTGGAATTGAGTTTGTAACAGAAATAATTTTATTAACAAAATATTTTATTGCCCATAAAAAACAAACAGTATGATGCAGCATGTCATTTAGTAAGTAGCTGGAGACCTAGTTAAAGTATTGTATTGTTACCTTGCCATGCTGAATGTCATATCTTGTCTGATAATGAACTGAATCTTGTCTAGCTCTTGTCTACTAAAATTTTCCAAGATTTTTCAAAGATTTTTCCATGTTCTGAATATTGCCAGGAGTCAAGTAATCTCACACTGCAGCTACCTTAGTGATTCATGTTACAGTCATCTATGCTGCGTTTGATATGTGCTTTGAGTGAGACTTCATGCTTATGAACAATGCTTTATGCTTTTCTAATGCTTTGGTATGTTACAAAACACCAAAACCAGAGTGTTGGGGAGAACCAGTGAATTCAGTGACTGTTTTCTTGTTTACCTTTTGAGCATTGCCTGTCGGCCATTTTGTGTTGTGATTTCCATATGGATCATTACAAACATAACACAAAATTACATCTACAGTACTATCTCCTATGGAATTCCAGAACAGACATGTGTTTAGTTGTCTTCCTAAGTTCCTTTTTTTTTCTTCACGAGCAAGTCATTAAATGTTTAAATGTGTGTCTTTATCAAAATTGGCAGTGTATAGCACTAATGAAGTACTCGCTCATAAAGGGCATATCACAAGTTAGAAAATAAATTAGGAAACAAATTTTGTTATATTGAAATCTCTATTTAATCTCTAATAACTTAGAAAAACATCCTATTGGATTACTTTCATATTTTAAAACCTAGCATAAAAAAATCCTATTGTACTTTAAAACTTCCTATTAGAATCCTATTTGAAATATTATGGGAATTATGTTGGAAATACTTTCATATTTCCGATTAACATTATATCAGGTACCTATTAAAATCTTTTACAAATTATGTTAGAAAGATAGAATCATTTTGCAGTCGACAATTCAAATAGCATTGTATCTGTGAATTCTCTTTGATTAAACATTTTGAATAAAATTGCTATTAAAATTCTTTCTGTATCCCACTTTTCCTTTAAAGCTCTATAAATATTCTACTAGGAAATGTTTAAACAATTATTTGCTAACTACAGGCCACAGAATAAATTACTCGCAGTGACATTCACATTCACATCACATTTATTTTACTGAGTCTATGTACAAGACAAACAAGGAAAACAAGAACAAATAAACTGACAGACTTGTGGACAAAAAAGCTTTTTACTAAACAACTTCCAAATGGAATTTTTTTTAACAGGTAAAACTGAAAGTTCAGGTTTGCAAACCAAATATACATTTATAATTCAAAAAGTTGTTTGGAACAATACATGGCATGACGAGAAACCACTTATTTGACTGTGAATAAAAAAATGCTGTCATTGCTTTGTCATGGTTGGCTGCACAGATATGCTCTGTGGGATAGGGATAAGCTAACTTTACAGGCAATTTAGTGATTAACATTTGCCTAGAGCTTGTTTTGGACTGTGGGAGGTAACTGGAGTACCTGGACATGCAAATTCCACACAAAAATTTCTAAAAAGTCCCATCCAAGAATCAAACATGGGACGTTGTAATATGTAATAAATGTTTATATTCCTAATTAGTGCCACCTAGTGGTCAAATCATATGATACTACACTGTTTGTTAGAATGTACTGTCCATAGATATAAAATTCAACTTTCCTGATGATTTGTCAATGCTAATTAACCCTTTCAAATAGCTACTGAGATCTAATTGGCTACGGTCAGTTAAAAAATGTAGTGTTTCAGTAAGGGCATCTGGTGTAAAACATTTGCCAAATCAATGTTGCGAATTAATCAATGTCCTCCATACCGGATAAGTCGAGGCCATGACCAACACAAGTACAAACCGGGTACTGGCGGAAATTGAGCTACTCTTTGGCCGAAGACGACAAGAAGGGAAGCGTGTGTGGAGACAGAGTAAGAACAAGAGAGTTAAGCATGTAGGACTAAGGGTAGTGACACTGAATGTAGAGACAATGACAGGGAAAGGTAGAGAACAGGCTGATATGATGTAGAGAAGAAAGAGAGGAGACAATGTGGAAAGGAAGTAAGGCTTGAAGCACTGGGGCAGATTGGAAACTGTATTGTGTATATTGGAGGAGAAATGGAGTTGAGCTGGTCCTGAAGTAGGACTATGCAAAGAGTGTTGTTGAGGTGAGGTGAGTGTGTAACCTTTTTCTTTTGTTTACAGATTTTTTTGGCCAGGCAGTGTATATTTTTCATTTAGAACATATTTTATAGTTGTGTTCTAAGTGAGAAGTGGGAATGTGTCGCTTCGGGAATGTGTAAGTGAGCGTGCCGGAAATGAAATGTTAAATAAAAAGACGTGATACAAAATGTAAACTAAACCTAACAGTGAATATGCTGTGAGAACAAAACATAAATACTACATAAAAAAAACAGGAACATTAACACCAAGACAAGAATAACCAGAAAACAGTCCACATGAACACAGGGCACACGTTTCGAAAGTACATAAAACAGTATAAAATCTGAAATCCCTTGCTAAATAATTACTTAGATACTATATCCACTTATGCTACTTTACCACAGTCACTTTACTTGAGTTACTTTAGAATCATTACTTTAATGATCTATCCCGGTATTCTAGATTACATAACTTAAAATATTAGCAAGGCTCATCAAATCCCATTGCCTACATCTGTGCAGTATAGTGGGGCTGTAGTGGGGCTAAAGCCAATAACAGAAGTGCCCTTGCACCCTTAAAAGTGAACATAAACAAACAAAGTCACAGCTTACTGCTGCGCAAGAACTAAAACAGTTCGTACTGTTCTGTATTTATTGTTTGTACTGTGTTAACTGTTTGCAATAGTGCACTTTAATGTTGTATGTAGCACCTTGGTCTGGAGGAACGTTGTTTCGTTTCACTGTGTACTTTAACACTGTATATGGCTGAAATGACAATAAAACTACTTGAGATTTAATGCAAACACAAAAACAAAACATTAAACATAAAACATTAACAGCTATTTGCTCAGCCTAATACCTAACAGTCTTATTTTATATACACACCTTGTATTTATGTAACCTTTATCAGTAATATACATATTAACTCCTATACATGCAACATATAGTAATATTGTAGATGCTAACTGCTTTTCGTTGGTTCTTCACAATAAAGTTCTAATTTGTTGCTAAACTCAGTGGTCACAAAAACTGCTTTGATAATATCTAGAAGTGTATGTAAACTGTACGAACCTTGTGATTCTATGTCTCTACATCCTTAAATAAAAGATATTTTAAAACATTGTTATATTTACATGACAAATGTAAAACATTACTCAGATACTGTGGGACCCTCCTCTCTGAATGACGTTGAAAGGTTTTGCATACACACGCACACCTGCCCGTCTGCTACCTCTTTGGTCTGCATCACCTTTTTTCAATACCATGTTAATTAAGTCCTGTCAGCATTACACACAGAATTTCACACACACACACACACACACACACACTGGGGTGCCTTTTAATGATCCTACCAATTGAATGCTATAGACACCAACCCAATGTCCTTGTTTTATTTCTGGATATGCGTTTGTATATTTTTTCTGAGGAGCTGGACAACACAAACAGAGGAGGCGGGGAGGTCAGCTGATGAGAGATTGTTTTTTAAAAAAAAAACAATCGTCGTATCTTTCTATCTTCTCTCCTTTTTGGGGTGGGGGTGGAGGACATTAAGTGAGATGTAGCTTCTCTTTTACTGGGAGATGAAAGGGCCCTGGTGTGGGGCTTCCAACAAAAGTGCCAGCGATCACAAACAAACCTTCAAATGAAGCACATCAAAGGCACTGCCCCAATTGTTAGCCTCTCGTATCCAGGGAAAATTGGCTCATTAAGGGCAAAAAATGACATTGTTTACATTAACCGAGAGCTCTGATTAGATGCAGCCATGCTTGCTGTGTTGTGCTGTCCGCTTTTAGTACCACCGCTTACCAACAGCCCACTTCATGCCTACGCTACACAATCGCTCCTTTGAAGGCTTTCTTTCAGTGGAAAAAGAGAAGAATGGGAGGAAAAAGAAAAGGATAAACACACAATCACAATTACACGCGTGCACAAACAGACATGATAGTTCTTTCTCTTTTCTCTTTTCTCTTTCTCTTTCTTTCTCACACTCCCTCCACATCAATGTTCTCCATTTAGAACTAATTAGGTTGCTTGTGGAAAGAACACTGAATAAGAGGATAGACTGACATTAATCTGTTTGCATGGTAAAAGAGAGGGGTGTTGTTGGAGTTTAGAATAAGAAAAGGAATGAAGAAGGAGCTCAAGGCTTCTGTCCATCTCTTAAATGAAAATATTTTAAACTCAAAAATGTTTGTCATTGTCTATTTCCTTCATAGATTTGAGTAAGATGGTGTTATTGCCACACTGCCTGTGTTTGATTCACTGATTTGGTGATTTTGGTGGTGTCTCTGCCCTACCTGGAAAATCCAATCTGTTTAAACTGTAACTAATCGGTTACAGTTTATCAAATATACAGTACACATTTTTGTTTGTACTATATGTTCATATAAAACATTATTGAATATTTAACCTTATTTGAATGAAAAGATACATAAAAGTCACCCATCATTAATTATTTACCTTACAAGAAGCCAAAATTAAGAAGCAGTGTAGGGCTGCACTGTGGTCTAGTAGCAGTAACAGGGCAACCTCACAACAAAAAGGTCTAGAGTTTTATTCCCGGGTAAGGCATCCTAGATCCTTTATGTGTGGAAGTTGTATGTTCTCTCAATGACTGCATGGGTTTTCTCCAGGTGCTCCTGTTTTCTCCCACAGACCAAAAACCTTCCACAGAACAACATCACAAAGCTATTACGGCGTATGACATGAAATCTAATGCATCTTTACTGCTTTAACAGTATGAACAGTATGAAGTAGGAATACTGTAAAGAGGAATGTGCTGCTAATCAGATGCTCATTATTAACTAACTATCAGTGAATGAAGGCACCTCTATAATTAACAGAAGTTTAGGCAGTTTGCTGGTCTGGAGCATTCAGATACGTACTTAATGCTGAGCAGGAAATATGGAAAGTGGAAGCTTTGTGGTTAAGACTTTGGTGTACTGACTGGAGTCATTGAGTGAGGCCCTTTACCCTCAACTGCTCAGTTGCATGAACAGGATAAATGTAAGACATTCTTTATGAGAGTATTTTGAAATGAATCAGCAGTAAATATAAAGAAAGAATTGTTTTTGCCCATCAATTTTAGAAGGTTTATATGTCTATTTAGAAACAATTTGAAGTCCATCATTCTACAGTGGGAATATTATAGACAATTGAACAGCGTCCAATGCAGTGGATGTCCCAGCAGTTAACCCCATAATTTTTTGTTTCTGACGTTACACACAATTCTATAGACATGGGACACATGAGGTTACACAAGGAGAAGGGGGAATTATCTGAGGCGGCAGAATCTTGTTTATGTTCATGGAAGAACAAATAGAAGAATAGACAGAATGAGTATCATTTGTAAGCATGGTCTCTACTTCCTGTTGTAACATGTTTGCATGTGTGTGAGTACAATAATAGTGAGAACCATCATTATAACACTTTTCCTTTCTTTCTGTCCCACTTCTCCACTCTTTTCACCCTTCCTCACCTCTGCCGTCTCGAGGAGAGTGACCTCCCTGTAAATAATTATGACCATGTGCTGACATTGACACTCCCTCACCTTCCCATTCCCAATGTTCATCCCCAAACACATGACCCATAGGTCAACTCACCAAATTATACACCCCTTACACACACCTCATACCTTCCATATTCAAGTTCCATTTACATACAACTTTTCCTCTTTATTCTGTCTCTCTCTGCATTATGACAGACTGCATACAGCTGGAAATGCTGGGGTAATTACCATTTAAAATAGCTGAGCATTTCTTTTTGTGAGGGATAAGAAGTTTGCCAAGTAGAGCACTGGAGGTTGGTGTGTACTGCTGCAGTACTGCTAAGTGATGAGGAGAGGAATTGGAATTGGCTTGACTTTTGACCAGGATTGTCTCCTGAGTGAACCGGTGCATTATGGGAGGGCACACTGTGACTTCTTTTCTCCACTTAGTACTCATATAGAAGATATAAATTGGTTGAAGCAGGAGAGGAAGACCCATTGGCATTCCTGGGATGCCAGTCATTGCATTTTATGAGCTTGTTGTATATTTCTAGTTCAGTTTCCATTATAAAAAGAAGGGTTATTCAATCAGATGCTTGTGAATTCTTACATTCTTGATTACACCTTAGAAGTCCTCATTTCTTTCTAAGCTACAAGCTAAAATGCTTATTGAAAGATGTTTTAACCCTCAACCATTATTAGGTTAAAAAATATAAATGTTTAAAATCAGTCTAATCATGTAAACCTTGGAATCCCACCGAATTAGTTATTTTTTATTGCATACTAATGAATTCGATTCAGTTAAATTCGATTTTATTTGTTTAGCACTTGTTGCAATTTATGCAGCATGGTGGTGCAGTGGGTAGTGCTTACAGCAATAAGGTCCCTTCTGATTCCCAGGTGGGGCATCCTGAATCCTTTATGTGTGAAGTTTGCATGTTCTTACTATTTTACGCATTGGATTTCCTCCTGATCCCCCGGTTTCCCCAGTCCAAAAAATGTGTTAAGGAAATTTGTGTTTCTAATTGCTCATATTATGAGTGACAGTGTGTGTGTCCTATGAGTGTTTCCCTGTCAAGGGTTTTTCCTGACTTGGATATTTTTCTGCTGGATGGACACCAGATGCCCAAAGTGTCTATATGTCTGTCCTTACTAAGAACAAATGATTTCTAAATGACATAAGCTTCCTTTAGGTGTAGACCATCTGGTTAGATCAGGCAGGACAAGGTCAGAATCAACACTCACTAAGGAGAAGCTTGCAGGAAATAGGATAATATAGAGAGAAAAAGGATGAATTATTAAGTAATGATAAATTGGATTAGATAATGAGATCGGGTACATGAAGCCATAAGTCATAATCCGGCCCCTCAACATAGCTTTAAGCATTAGCAGCTTTTCAAGTTGGCTTATGTGAGTTTCTTTTTTCTGTCCACACTTTCCTCCACAATTTGCTTACCTGCCACTTTTCACCCACATTCAGCTCTCCCCTATGGTATGGTGTGATATGATATGACAGCTACAACCCTGTGAGGGTGAAGGCTAACACATGTTTTACCAAATTATGTGAAGTGAGCCAACCACATAATTTTAACTGCTGCTCATGGAGTGTAGAATACTTGTAGCTTCTTCTACTATATTCTGCACATATGAAGGCTGTGAGTGATTGACAAGGCAGGCCGCAATTCCTTCCCTCCCAAATATATGGCCAGTTAGTGTTCATGGCATTCAGCTATAGATAACTGAGTCATCCTAAGGATTTAATGCCTCTAAATGGAAATAATTTTATAATTTGAGTGATAATCCATTTGTACTGTATAAATATAGATGATGTTGAACGTGACAATCAATAAGCCAATGTTAGTGCAGCATACCTTGTATAAAAGTATTGTTTGTCCAAGCTTTTGTCTAACTTAAACTGTTTGGTGATAGAACAAATTTCTGAATATCTTAGCTCACTCCCCACACTCTTCCTGAGTCAAAACAAATATTTCATGTCAGCTCATCCAACAAACCACAAAATAGATAATGCAATAAACTGGGTTTCGAGGTAGATCATTCGGGATTCAAAAAGTATCATGTGATCATGAAGATGCAGTGATTAAAAATTCTATGATACTCCATTAGAGAATACACTAATACATCTAATATATCAAAAAAAGAAAAAAAGATTAAAACAAGAAACACAAACATTTAATGACCTTAAATGTAAATTCATTTAGATCACTTTTATAAGGACCCGGTCCTCAAGGTCATTGAGGACTTAACTACATAAAGATGATAAGCCACACAATGAAGATTTGAGAGCCTTGTGAAAGCTAGGCTTAGGCAAGAGGTGACTGTTTGTGAGCAGCAGTATGGTTTCATGCTAAAAATGAGCAACACAGGTGCGATGAGAATGCTGAGGGAGAAGAATAGAGAAGATCAGAAATACCTCCACGGTGGCTTTGCGAATTTAGACAGAGCTCATGACAGGGTGCTGAGGAGTGACTGTGGTGATGTATGAGGAAGTCTGGCGTGGCTAAAAGCACGTTAGACTTGTTCAGGATATGTATAAGAACAGTATGTCAGTATAACAATGTTCTGTGCTTTAAGGTGGAGGAGAAAACGCATCAAGGATCTGCTCTGAAGCACTTTTTATTTGCTCTAGTGTTGGACAGACTAACAGATGAGGTCAGATAGGAATTACTGTTGACTTGTTTGCAGATGACTTTATGACCTTTAGTGAGAGCAGGGAACAGGTACAAGATAAATTGGAGAAGAAGATGTATGTTCTGTAGAGAAGGGGAATAAAAGTTAACTGTAGTTAGAAACAGAGGCATGTAGAACAGTCAGGCTACAGGGAGCAGTGTGGTCACGAAGGTGCAGGACAGTTTGGAAAACTGGAATCTAGGATGGTTTGGACATTTGCAGATTAGGAAGAGTGGAGATGGCATTGCCAAGCAGTAAGCAAAGAGGAAGACTAAAGAGGAGATATATGGATATAGTCAGTGCACAGTATATACGCAGGTAGAGTGTGTGAAAGCAGAACATGCAGAGGACAGAGTGAGGTTGAAAAGACCGACTCGCTGTGGTGACCCCTGATAAAGGGAGATTCCAAAAGAAGTGGACGATTTCAAATGTAAAATCTATATAGTATATATATATGTTTCACTATATATTATAAACATTATTTTCGCCCTGTGCAGAGTATATGTTGTTGGCATTGATGCAGAATAATAAATCATGTTTTACTTCTAATATGTTTGACCCTATTGGTATAAATATTGTGAAGTATTAAAAAAGTTTTGTGACTTTTGACATTATTTGTGTTCAGATGTCTTAGTATTGGTTGATCAGAATTGTCAGGTATCAAGTGTTATACATTAATTCTTTCAGACTTAAATAGCATCATAAACTATTCTGAAAAGTTTGATTAAATGAACATAAACATTGCAAAGCACTCATTATTTTAAATAATTTTGCATATGTCATATCCCAAAAAGTACACCCTTGATGTATTGGACAAAGTGTATAAATATAAACCTGTGATTTATCTGCTGCTGGAACTACTATCAGATCTTTAACATTGGCTAATCTAACCATATTGAGAATTCAACAATGCTATAAAGAAAGGCATCATATCAAAGGTATCATAGTTACAGTTTCTAAACCTGAGGTTATCAAAACCTTCTACATTTTTCTCTCTTACCTAAGTGAACCATTCCTATGGTCAAATATAGCTGCCTATTTATCAAAGTGTGCAGTATTAATCAGGTTTTTGCCTCTTTTTTATAGAAGGCTGGTTTGCTCTGTTAGTGGTCCAGAGGGAGCAATGATGAAGCTGTGTGAAGAGCAGATATGAGACTACTAAAACTCAAGAGGAAAGGTTTTACTGAAACTTTCTACAATGTAAAATAAGATTTTTATTGAATATTGAGAGGCTATAGAGGTTTTAGCTATGATTATAGAGGCTTAAGCCACTTGAAGATATTCTGCAAATAACATTGAACTCAGAGATACAGGGGTTAGACAATGAAACTGAAACACCTGGTTTTAGACCACAATAATTTATTAGTATGGCGTAGGACCTCCTTTTGCAGCCAATGCAGCGTCAATTTGTCTTGGGAATGATGCATACAAGTCTTACACAGTGGTCAGAGGGATTTTAAGCCATTCTTCCTGTAGGATAGTGGCCAGGTCACTACATGATGCTGGTGGAGAAAAACGTTTCCTGACTCCAAAACACCCCAAAGTGGCTCTTGATACATCACAAAGACTTGCTG
>JAOUQV010000040.1:10081519-10094566 GCA_028565295.1 Aspidoras spilotus
CAAAACTGTGCTCTTACCCTGCTAATTGAACCTTCACACTCTGCTCTTACTGGTGAAATGTGCAATTAATGAAGATTAGCCACCAGGCTTGTCCAATTTAGCCATGAAACCTCCCACACTAAAATGTGTTTCAGTTTCATTGTCTAACCCCTGTATGTGTGTGTATGCGTGGGCATGCTTGTGTATGCGCGCCTTGTCTTTCTGTGTATGAGACACGGTCCTTGCTGGCTTTCTTGCTAAATATCTCAAAAACCACAGTAGGTAGAAAATTGAAATTTTGAAAATTTATAGTTGACAAGTATCTCTAGTGATTTATAATAAAATGTTCTCTCTAAATGAATGTTTGATATGTTTAAAAACGAGTTTGCGTTTAAAAGTAGATGCTCATATCTATATGCATTATTTTATCTATCAGGGTACAACAAAAAATTAATTCATCAATATTTTTGATCACTTTAAAATTGGTTAATGTCAAACAAAACATGCCAAGTTGTTTAACATGTCTAGATGTAATTAATAAGTAATTAAACCTGGAATTCTAATATTTTTTTCTCATAGTATTTGTTTCATCTCAAAACCAGTGTTTGTAAAAGAATAAATCTAGACCGTGGTTAAAAACAACATTTTAGCTTTTGCAGATAAGGTTTTCCATGAAGGCATCTGAAAAGACAAAATGCCAAGTCAAGCCATGTGAATCCATCCTGCTGTATAGCTTGTGTATATTCATGAACGAACTTTGTGTTACTCCGATGCATGAGATTCTTGGCTGACACTCTTCAGTAGGTTTGATCTCTCATACCAGCTTGACTCCTTCATATGGAGACAAATCGACTCCACCTTTGAATTCATGAAATTCAGAGATGAAACCATGCATTGCTGTGCTCTCAGTGGAGAGTGTGTGTAGGAATGGATAATATCTGAGTGGGTAAATCTCTGCTCATAGAGGATTTTATGATGAGGGGTTCATTAGAAGCTTGAGTTATTCTGAATGCTAATCTACTCCGGCAGACACAGGAGAGAGCGCTTGCTGGGTGTGAAAGTGGGTTAGTAGACCACAGCATGACAAAAGGAAAAAAAACCATATGCAGATGCTATAAAGTGGGACAGAAAAAACAAAGGGAACACAAATGATAACATGGGCCTGCACATGTAGTAATATTAATGTGCACAGTGCAGGGGGTATGTGTACATAATGTACTGTGCCATTTTGTTTTAGACTAGTTCACCTTTATTAAATAACACTCAGGAACAGTCTAACAGGTGGTACTGTTCTCTCTCTATATATATATTTATATCTGTCTGTCTCTTACTCTCTCTCTCTCTTTTGCCTCTGGGTTCACATGCTGCAATTAGCTTTCTCCTCTCCTGGTCTGGCAGCCTTTTGTGAATGAGGTTGGGAGGTGATGGAGGTCAAAGTGAATCTTCTTCTCTGTGCAGATGATTATGTCTTAACCTACCGCTATTCAAAGCCACTTGCCTCTGGGCATGAATTCTGTGTGTGAGTGTGTGTAAGTATAAGTGTGTGTATATGTCTCTATGTGTGTGTGTGCGTACCAATGAGACTTGGTGACAACTACATGCAATCCCGCATGTCTTACAGCAAATGACAAGATAAGTGCAACAAAATGGACTACAAGGTCAATTGCACATTCCTCATATGTCTCTGAGAACCCTGGCACTGTACGCATTTCCTGTTTTTGCCTTAAAATAACTCAGTGTCCTGCAAAAACTGATTATATACATTGAGTACTTTCCTGAATACATTATGAACCCACATTATTTTACTTGAACTACTAATTCTTTCATGAGATTATGCAGTTAAATATATATGGTTTCCCATAAGTGGCTTTGCATTGCTATATCATTGAAAGAAAATCTTACATTTGATTCCCAGCTTGGTCATTTCCTCTGTTACTAATGCTCCTGGCTTTTTCCATCTGCACGCATCCTACTAACTGTGCTATCCAGGTTGCACACACACTGTTCTTTAGTATTAATAATGAATGTCAAACCCATTAAAACACAATTAAATGAAGGAGGACAAGTGTAAGTTAAAATGTGAATAAAAGTAAAAAATCTTTGTGCAGAATAATAACAATGTTGTTTTATTCACGTATAGCTTTTATATTTTTACTTAGCACACTAGATAGCTCAGAAGGTTATAGCAAGGAGTACTAGTACCTGTAATAAAATCCCGGGCTGGGTATGCAATATGTATGTCCATTAGTTTATAACAAAATAAACCCTTTAGATTGAGAGTTGTCTCTGTAAAAGCACTTGTCATAAAACTAGTGCAACATCAGTCATGTGGATGATTGAGCTGCTCTGGGGCGCGCTAATCGGGAACTGCCAAAAGTAGCATTTTATTTAATATATTTTCACAAAATATGTATTGTAGCCTCGCAATTAAGAGTAAAGGATTACGTTGTAAAAGTTGCTGGGTTAATAAGCCCTATTTATCTTCAGTTTCTACCAGGATTACAATTTCAGCCAGGAGGTCTTCAGATATGTGAACACCTCCAACAAAGAGCTTCAGCATAAATTTCATCATCTGACCAAGTTTGCCTGTTCTCCACCACCATATCATCCTCACAGCATGTGATCACGTGATCCTCACCTACTCACACTCACCTCACATCTCACTGTCAAAACATTCAGCACACTGCATAAAAAAACCCATCAAACATAAATTTAACTCTTTTACCAAATTTTATTATTATTTGACACCGCTGCTGTTATTAATACTAAAATTAATATTTAAAAATACGGTTACTATGTTTAACACATTGCTGCTTTGTTTTAAAGTGTGATTATTTTTTAAAAGGATTATGAATGAAGCATGAATTTCTTGGAGAAAGTCTGGAACTGTGACATGATACTGTGACAAAATAAAAAGATAAAAAAAGAAGTATTAATGGGTAATGTTAATTCTGTGTCTGTCCTCCAGCTTAATTCGTGTACTCCGACATAGCCCCTTACCATTTTAAACCTTATTTGCTTTGCAAAAGTGAGACTAAGCTCTCCAGTGGCTTATTGGAATGGCATGTGTCTGAGATAAGTAGAAAGAACATTTGGGATGTCAGAGCTTTGTCATTCATCAGGGTCAATAACATGGATTCTCAAAGATATAATATGCATCTTGGGAACCGGACAGAGCTTCAAAGCAAAATGATAATGGAACTTAGTGAGGATGACACCCAGAGGGAAAGGGCATGAGGCAAATGCATGTCCAGTCTTTTCACTGTTCTGTATTGCTGATATATTACTGTGTATTCAGCAGGACCAGTAGCTGAATGAGCTGAAATTTCCAGTCCATCATTATCCTCTTAACAGAAACGATACTCTGCCATCAAGAAACTGTTTTAATCAACAAAGCAGCAAGATTGTCTGTTAAATGTTTATTGTCATGTTGTGTAATACACCTTCAGCACCTAGTAATGGTTGGCTGCATGGTTGAGTCAGTACCCATTAGTGCCCTGAGGGATAAATAGACTAAGTAAGTGTTTCAATCTCTCGTCAGCCCTGCAGTCAAAGTTGTCCTAGGCTCAACCTGGCATACATCTCAAAGTGGAAAATGATGGATTCAAGAACAGTGCTGCAGCCCACAGTTTTGTCCCCTTGAGTAGGGTTGTGCTCGGTTTTTGTTTGAAACCTTCTCTTAGACTTAACCATCAATGTTGATACTGCTAAGGGTGGGGGTTGGGCTGAAGCTGATGGTGTTCGCTTCCTATGCGAGACTGGGGGGGTGCTGACGATGTTTACTTCCTGGGGGGGTTGATTTTTTAAAAAACCTGGAATTTTTTTGGTAGAGTACATTTACCTGGACACACTATTAAAAACCAGGACAATAAGAGACATTTGCTAAGACACACAAAGTCTAAGTGAGAAAAAATGATACATACGATTCTTACTGTGTCTGGATCATTCCTCTTTACAGAGTGTGTGTACAGTGGTGGAGTGCATGCAGTCTAGGGTGTGAGTGAGCCAGAGTAAATATATGTTGATCATTTAAACAGCACACATCGATCGCCTTTATGGCCATGATGAGCCTTTCTCATTGCGGGACTGGATTAGTCAAGATTTCTACAGTGTGCTCAGTCTACTTTAGTTTATACATAGACACCACTGGCTATGCGGTGTCCATATACAGCAGTTCAAATCTATACAATAATTTTTCTAAAATGCTTTTAACTTTGGTCATTATCACAAAGCAGCTTTACAAGGACAATATCACATGATATTTGCTTTGTTTATAAATAAATCGGTCACTCAACTCACTCTTGCATGAAATATTATAAATATAAAATGTAAAGGGTCAGTATTTGATAATTGTTGCAATCTGGCAACAATCATGGAAATAAATATAAAGACCCTTTTTCTCTAAAACATCCTTTTGCTGAAGACTCACTTAAACAACACAAAGGTCACTGGCGAATTTATTAGGTATACCTTTCTACTAAAAATTGGACCTATTTTTACCTTCAGAACTGCCTTAATTCTTTGTGGCATATTTTCAACAGAGATGTGATTATACATTTGTGGTATTCTTGGTTGTACTGAGTGTTTATCTGAGGTACTGTTGCTTTTAGAAATTCAACAACAACTTGCCGTATTCAAAGTCATGTCTTTGGAATGCGGAAGGAAACCCACCCTGAGAAAACCCAGACAAACATGAAAATAAGGCCAGCAGCATGAAGCCACAGCCAGTTTTCAATGGGGTTGCTCCGTCACATCACCTGGGCACTTGTTACCCCTGGAGTTTTCCATTCCGGTATCTATTTCACCCAGGACCTACGTGTAAGTAAATACTGGTGGGTGCACAGGACAAACTTCCCAACTACCTGCTGGGAAGCTGCACTCTTACCAGTTCCAGAACACCCCTGGTTGACTGATCTGCCACCCTCCCAAGGTAATACCACAGAACAAACAGATCGCACTCCTGGTGTGAAGATACAACTCATGAGTTTGGCCCTGACAATGGCCTGTTTCCCATTTTCAAACAAATAAATTATGTTACTTACTGGATTCAACTTCCCAGGCACTGCAAGGTGCATCACACCTCCCATGTTTTTCCAGCTCAAGTCAACAAATAGTGAATCCCTTGGGAAACAGGAGTAGGGTCCCACAAACTTTTTCCACTGAAGCTTAACAGGAGGATAGTTACACCATAAAACAGATCCTAAACTCTCTGTGCCAGGTGGCAAGATCCAGTATCTTGGGATGGATATGGCCCAGAGGAGAACAGCTAGGTGAAAGCTGAAGATGTCCATTGTTGTGCCAAGAGTTTTCAGTTGTTACTAAAACAAACCAGGATCTAGACATCCCAATAGACACAGGAAGAAAGGAAGGGGCGCTGTTAGAACCACAATCACTTTGTCCACTAGAGTATGTCGAAAATCCACCAAAATCATGCTCTAGCCCATTCAGTTTCTCCTTAGACCTCCCAGAATTTCTAGCAAAAGCATTAAGAGCACCTGTCACTAATTAGGCCAATTTTCATACTGCTCAAAAGTGCCGCTCAGACTAAGAAACTCTGTCTGTTTGCGTAAAGTGCCAAAACACTTTCTTGTTCTTTGAACTCTTTATTTTAATATCAAGTTTATGTCTATGCTGTTCTCTGTGTTTGACAGTTGTGTCTTTGCTCTGCTCTGTGTGGGAAAGTACTAATTCTCCTGAGTTCTCAGTACTTAGATGGACACTGGATTAGGAACTTGGGCCTTGGTTCTACTCCAATTCTTGTGGTTTTGTGATCGAGTCTGATATATGATGTAGAGTGTTTATTTTAGTGTTTCTTTGTCTAATTGTGTTCTTAGGAATGAGTATCAGTATGGCATTCTTGTGTCATTTAATAATTGTGCACATATTAAAATAAAGTACACTTGTTTCCAATCATTGGTGTGTCAGTTCAAGTTGTTAGAATTACTGTAAGATATATTCAAGGGTACACATCTGAAAAATACATATCATAAATACTTTTAAGGATTTTTTATTGACATTTGACAATTATTACTGCAGCTAATTAATGCTTCGCTTAATACCCTAGCTTTAATGCTAACATCTGCCTCAGTATTGAAACAGTAAATTGGAGAGCTGTTATTAATTTATTAATTTGTATATTTTATTGTAAATATATTGCTGTTTTTAGAGAGAATGTCTACCTAAGGTCAAAAATATCAGATCAACACACACACACACAAACACACATACTATTCAACGATACAATATCAATAGCAATACATAAATATAAAAACAACACAAAGATTAGTTAGAATAGGAAAAGAAAGAATGTACTCTTAATTAAAAATAATAATAAAGTAAATGTAATAAAGACAATAAGAGTATTTATTACTTTTAAACCTGAAAGTGTTATTTATTTGTTCCATTCTGTCTGGACATGCTTATTTATTTATCCCTCCATCGCACTCACTTCTAGATAGAAGCTCTGGACACCAAATGACGATATGCAAAAGCGATTCACAGATATCTTTAGGCTTCTTTAATGTATTTGTCTTTGTGTGTGTGTAGAAAATGCAGTGAAGCAGAGAGGGCAGCGTCATTCCATCACCTCATTTTGGCCCATTATATTGTGTATAGGACCTTTTTTCCTCTCCTCCTGCATTGTAATTATTTTTCAGCCTAAAGGCTGCTGCAGGCGACTGCAACCTCTCGCGTTTAGGACCACTGTATTCAGTGTACATTACTTATTTATTCGTGTGTGGTTGTGGATGGACAGATACCCCACACACACTGGCACCATACACTCTGTGACAACTTGTGCTTTGTGTGTGATTTATTTAGGGTCTTAAAGATATTTGCAGATGAGATGCTTAACCAAACATCTCTGAGATTCTGAAGATCAAAATTCTGGAAAATGTGAAATTCTGGATATGAAATTATGGGTAATTTGCAGTAAAAATGTACATTAACATATTAAAGCCTATATAATATGTAGAAAATATACTGTATATTTCTTTAGCACAATCTTAGCATCCCATAGCCACAAAATTCATGATTTACTAAAAGTGATGAATTGTATAACTTAGTCCCTTAGCTTATTCAGATTTCAAACTCAATTTATTTATTCATTTATTCCTTTATTCATTCATTGCCTTCTTCTTAATCCACACAGGATGGAACATGCAAACAGAGGGAGAACAGACGTACTCCACACAGAAAGATCCCTGGTCACCACACCTGGGGATCAAACCTAGGTCCTTCATGCTATGAGGTGATTGTACAGCCCAGTGCGCTACCAATCCACCTGGATTTAAAGTTAATTAAGTAATCACTTAAGGTTTTACTCATATTGCAAGACAAATGACTCCAGTATGTCACGATGACACAGGCTAAGATTAAAGCAAAGTTGAAAATGAGCAATTAGGCTGATAGATAGATATAGGTGCATCGCGATAAATTAGAGTAACATCACAAAGTTAATTTATTTCAGTATTTCAATAGAAAAAGTAAAAAGCATATGTTATATAGATTCATTAAAAAAAAAATGATAATCGACATGCGTCAAGTTTCTTACTTGTTTTTCCTTATTTTTTATATTATTCACACTCACACCTGTAATAAGATAATATATAACACACATTTACCAATGTTATAGAGTTTAGCGCTTAACACCTTTTTTTTATGTTTATAGGTTCCAATAAAAAGAGCAATCCGACGCCATCCACACCGGATCCGTTTAATACCATTTGATATCGCAGAGCTTGCATAAGGTAACGTACTATCATATCACACATTCAGCTGGTTCAGTGTGTAGAAAGTAGGATGTTTAGTCAGTCTTTCTCTGTCCTTACTGATAATTATATCTGTAATAATTGCACTCTAATTAGAACCCTGACAGAGAAGATATCAGTTTTAGAGGTGCACAGTCATTATTAATCGTTAGTGAGAGTGATAGCAGTACTGTTACGGTAAGGGAAATTCTGGATGCCTTAGTTGGAGATAGTTCCTCCCTTCTGGCAATAGAGCCCTTGCAGCAGGGCACATGGATGAAGACCTAGCAGCATACTTGCAAAGCCAATGCTAACGCTGAGGCTCGCCTACAAGAGCACCACTCCTCTCCGATTCACGTGTCCAACAGGTTCGAACTCCTCAGTGAGACGCTCGCTAGAAAAACCTGAAAGAGCTCTGGTTATAGGAGACTCTATAATGAGGCAAATGAAAGTAGCTAGGCCTTTAGGAGCAGCATTAGTACAGTGTTTACAGGGAACAGGGCACTGGACATAGCAGGTCATTGTAGGCAAGTGCAAGTTCTCTAGGATAATTTTTCATGTTAGAGCTAACGATACATGCCTTCGACAGTCAGAGATTACCAAGAGTAATATTATAGAGGTGTGTAAATCAGCAAAGACAATGTACGATGAAGTAATCTGCTCTGGCCCCCTCCTAATGGGATGTGGTAATATAACTTGTGGTTATGGTCAGTGAACTGCTGGATGTCCAAGTGATGCTCAGAAAACCATGTATTCTTCATAGACAATTGAAGTAATTTAGAGGGTAGGACTGTTAGGGCAGGTCGGTATCCATCTCACTCGGGAAGGTGCTGCTCTCTTATTCTGCAGCATAGCACATAGTCTTAAAAAGGTCTAGTTAAAGCATGACAATCCAGTGCCAAGGCACAGGCTATTCGAACCGTCTGCTAGCTGCTTAGAGTCGTCACCTAGTGTTCATCATATTGAGAAAGTGTCTGTTCCCCAGGCTAAACCAGAATATAGAAATTTTAAGAAATACAGGAATAAAAAAGACACAAGAAACTAGAATAACCGCAGACTTGAAAAGAGTGTCAAGAAAAGGCCAGTAATAAATTTGGGGATGATTCACAAGGAAAATATTTTTACATTTTTAAAAATACGGCACTTCCCACAGTCCCTCACAGTCCCCAACTGGAAAAATTCTGTTGTTAAATCAAAAATCGAGTGATTTGTGTGGATGTAGGAAGAAACTGAGATCAATATAATATAATATATATCAATATAATCAATATAATATAAGAAGATAATATAACAAAAGTTCTGGAAGGCAAACAAATGTGCAGAGACTAGTGCAAAATTACGAGCAATGCTTTGAGCCTGCATCTTCCCAGAAGTAAAGTTTCATAAGATATATTCTTTTAAATCTCATGATACAATACATTTATATTTTGGTCAATAGAAACACTTTCAAGTCTCATTTATACAATAAAAATGTCAAAGTAACAAGACAGATTTGACCAAAATTATAATGGAATCACAGCTATTGATGTGCAAATGGAGTTAAATAAATAAGCAACAAACAATAATTGCAAGCTTTCAATATTTACTTTCATTAGAATTTTCAACCAAAAAAAAGAAAAATATATAAATGAATTAAAAACTTTGCTAACTTATACATGTACAAACATATTACTGCTTTCTGTTCCGGGCACGCCAAACTCTGATCTGGTACCGTATACAGTGACTGCATGCTACAGTGAGCATGTTCACATTATTTATAGTATACCATAATATACAATCAAAATGTAAAAATATTAATTTAAAGGTCTTGGGAATGTTATAAAGTAGAAAAACATTGACATTTTACATTTGAATTAAAAATAATACAGTTACTCCTATATTTCCCACTGTATTTCTAGCTACACCCTGATTAAATGTTCATCATAATTCTGTGCAGGCTTTTATTAACCTCGGGTAGTGTGTTCTTGGTTATGGCTAGAGGGTAACCCTGTGGTGTTAAATATCATAAGTATTGGTTGAAATTATAGTTTTATTTGTTGCAATTTTTTTCATTTTTAATTATTAAAAGTATATTAATTTAATTAAATAATAATAGCTCAATTGTAGTAAATGTTAGTTTTTAAAACTAATTCTAAATTTTTAATTAATTACTAAATATATCCATCAATTAATCAGTAAAGCTCTTGCAGTGTGAATGTAGGCAGACTAGTGGCTTTGGTATGTTTACTTTAGGAACTTATGTCTACTTCTGTCTTTTTGGTCAGATTTGCTTTTCCGTTGCCTGTCCAAACATATGTGCACTGTGGTATTTGGCTGGAGCATGATATTACATATTCTTCATGTCATGTGTCCAGACTGGCTTGCTCTGACATGATCCTGGACATGGTAAACAATAGAGAGTAGTGGTGTGTGTTTGTGTGTTAGTAGAAGCTGACTGGCTCCAACCCTTGGCCTGTCAGATCAGAAGCTAGTGCTTTACTTGGAACCCTAACGACACACTCACTACTGTTTCTGTCACGCAGATGCAGACAACATCAACAAACCTAGACTTATTGTGGAGGGGTGGCTCATGCTGAATGACCTAATGGCCTTCTGACATGTCAACTTGAACATGATAGCAAGGAACCTCTGCCCAGTAATCCCTTTCTGCCCCCTTCATCTCTTCCCAAATATAGCTACCCCTCCTCTTTTTGATGTGGATGAATAACAGTAGTCTTTCTCTAACTAAAACAGCACCAGTAGACCAGAGAGGGTGAGAGTGAGGCATAGAGAAAGAAAAGTGCATTCTGCCCTGGACCTTGTGCCCTAATAGGAGCTGACACTGTTGAAGCCATTCAGATGGACAGAGAAAATGGGCAGCATATTGCGGGCGGCAGCCTCCAATTATTTTTCTGGCTAATAAGTGCAGCTTGTTTAACGGCAGCCTGCATGGCTGACAGGAGCCTGATCTGGCAGCAGGCTGTCACATAGCCACGGCCACAAATCCTCCCCAGGGCAAACACACCGACAAAGGAGGGGGAGTGTCCGCATGTGTGTAAGCAAGTGTGCGCGAGTGCCCATTTGTTCTAAAATCCATATTTGTATGGACATGCATCCTTGTATTGGACAGAGTGTTTGTCCTGGCATTTTCCTTGTATTTGTGTAAGTGTCTGATGTTCCTGTGTATGTGTGTGTCTTAATGCGCAGACACAAATTATGCAATTTTAGCAGGGTATGTTTGGGTCTATACATAAATTGTCCTACAAGTAGCAACTTTTTAGGCAGCATTATACATTTAAGAAACAAACTGGTGAGCATATCCATCGATAGGATATCCATTATACTATGGTATAATGTTTAATATTATGCAGTCTATACTTTTGGTTTACAAACCTATACTTTGCGTCTTTATCTGGCAACATTAAGATGTCTACGAAAACAAGTGACAGAAATTGTTAAGGCTTATAAATGTTCTAATTTCACATTAGGTAGTCAGTTATCCTAGCTCAAATTTAGTAATATGATACTTCGTGGTAAATGTCTAACATTTATTGATACAAATATTCTTAACTACATTTGGCATTTTACTGTGACCTCTGGATATTAACATGTACACTGCTTCTTACTTCATTTAATCAGGTATATCAATTGTGATAGTGTATACAGGTTAGTCACAAACTTTATCACTGTGTAAATAAATCTGTGGTTTTTATAGAATCTATACCAGCTTAAACAAGTGTAAATGAATAGAAGTTGGGATTTAATTATTTTTACATTTAGAATTTAGTATATTTGGTTAGTCTTTAATCTCATATCACGTATAATAGTCAGTAACCACTATATATTCCAGTATAATGACATAACTACATTACAATGAAAAGAAGGGGATGTATTATAATAATAGTCAGATTCTCAGGAAGGTTGCAAGATTTATATTTAAGATTAAAAAAGAAAACTGTTTTATTGTGTTTAAAATCTATTAAAATGTTATATTACAAAAAATTACAAAAAAAGATTTTGCTGCTCATTTAAAATAAAGGTTCTTTATTTTAAGGATCTGTGTTCTTTAAGATTTTTGTGTTTTAGTTCCTGGATATATAGGATGCGTATATATAGTTTTGGTTTTAAGTTCCTGGAACTGATTAAGATGCTGGCTGGAGAAACAATTGAATATTAAATACCTCTGTCTTTAAATGCCATTGTTTTCTTTCATTTTTATTTATGAGATTAGGGTTTTATTGATACCCTGCCTGCTGCAAGTCTATATGATCTGCAGCACTGATCATGTGTGTAGCTTGCAGTTGCCCAGAAAAGTTCTGTGTGCAACTTGTATGGCATGTAACTGCATTTTGAGTGGATTGTTAGCAAAATGCAATAATAAGAAGGTCCTGTATTCGGATGAGACCAGGGGCACTCATTTCACCTCTATAAAATACCTCTCGATGCATGCTGTGTGTGTGTGGCCATGTCTTTATTTAAGAAAACCCATGCAGAAATGAAAAATACACTTATATTCTGCATAGGCAATAACACAAGTTGGAATAAGAATATACAATACAAGCATGAATAAAATGCTTCACTTATTCCTTGTAATGTTAGTGTTACATAGAGAAACAGATATAAAATTTTAAAAGTATTATTTAAGTATCCTTGGCATGTACTCTCTCTCACACACACACATTCAAGCTGACAAAGGTAATTTAACACACATTTAACACAGATTTAACACACACATTTAACACACTTAATATCACTACTGGTACAAAAGCAAGTAAAATCATAGACCTGAATGGCATTGCTCTGTTTTTCATGAAGAGGATTTAAGAAACTCTCCCAACCTCTCTCTCTATATCTATATGCACAGTAAATCTTTGTACTGGGATTTACAGATCTAGTCAACGTAATTTACACATTAAATAAAGCAGCCGCACATCAATGGGAGGTCTAAATCTGGGCCAGTGAATTATTGTTTAAATTAAAAAAAAATCCCGATCTCTAGAACGATCCATAACCTGTGGCTCCTGGCTGAGCATTACACAGCAGCAACAAAGTGTCATAATTGGCCCAGTCTTATTGGCCTGTGAGCTCACACATACACACATACAAACCCACACACTGCTTGTGACTGAATATGTATTTTAAATATTATGTCAATAGTTATTTCCTTTATTTGTTGGACTCTTGATATTGTTGATATACAGGGGTTCGACAATGAAACTGAAACACCTGGTTTTAGACCACAATAATTTATTCTAAGTCGTGCCCAGTGGTCAGAGGGATTTTAAGCCATTCTTCTTGCAGGATAGTGGTTAGGTCACTACGTGATGCTGGTGGAGGAAAA
>JAOUQV010000040.1:10166289-10180299 GCA_028565295.1 Aspidoras spilotus
CTTAGTCTGTTCCTGCCTGGAGTCCCATTGTTACAATATTATATATTATTGTTATATTATTATTCTTATATTAATATATTAAAATTATTGTTAGCGATAGAACTTTGTAATAGATGTATACAGATTGTATTGTATCACCCAAATAAGTATGGCTTCCCTTTTGAGTCCGGTTCCTCTCAAGATTATATCCGTACTTCCTCAGGGACTTTTTCCTTGCCACCATCTGGCATAAAACCGATCTTGGGACAAAGTCCATTGTTAAAACATTTTAGAAATAAAATTGAATTGAAAGAATAAAGTAATACTTTTTATATTGTTATGTTAAATCATATTACATATGAGTTACAATCATTTATAGCTTGCAGTCGGAGCTATTGCCTAAGCCACCATGCTGTTAGAGAAAATTAATCTCCAATCAGTCATAACTGAACACTCCTGAGTCCTGTGGTATAAGAGATGAAAGAGGATGTCCATAAAGAGGTTAAACTGTTTTCAGGAAAAGGAAATTCCAACATTTATCCTAGTCTCCAGGTGCAGAGTTTTAGAATGTCTTTGACAGACCTATGAAAAGCTTTTTTTCCACACCTCTCTCAGGCCTTCTGTCTTAACTGTTGCAAATAATAATGAAAGTCCGGACTGAAATAAATGTAATTCTGAAAATCTGTAAAATCTGCAACTACATTATGTTCCCAGTATTCTCTTTGCAGAGCAGCTACACACTTTTATTACCCACTTTTATTATCCAGTGGGCCTCCATACCATGAGTATAATATAAAGATGTAGGTTGGATGTGGAGTTTTAAGTCATTAAAATAGGTTATTGTATATGTTGGTTACAGAGAATGAGCCAAGGCCAAGGAGTCAGAGATTAAAAAATAATAAATTAAATTTTTTTAACTACAAACACAAAGACCACAAAGACTTAAACATGATGTACTTAATCACTCTCTCCCACCCATCATAAATACACGTAATACACATAAATAGACGTAAATACACACACTTATGGAAAATTTAGTATCTCCCATTTGCCTGACTGTAGAAATAATCCTGAATATCACGAGGAAATACATGAAGACGTGGGAGAATTTCTAATTTTTCCAGAGCAAAGACACTGTCCGCCCAACCAAAGACTAAACTCCCAATCAAATCTGCTATGTCTTTATTAAAATGCAGTAAATATTGAAACGGAGGAAATACTGACCAGACACTTTTTTTGTCACAATAGTCCTATGTGTATTTTCAGAATCTATTGGATTAATTGTTTCAGAGACTAAGTGCAAGCCAAGCACAAGTCTTTACTAAGCTGTGGCCTGAAGTAGAACATCCCAGACACAAAGAGATGCTACTTGACACCCCCCCCCCCCCCACACACACACACACACAAACCAAATTCACATTTAAAAATTTTCAAGAAAACACAGAAAGCGTCTACATCACAAATGGTGTGCTTATGCATCCAGATACACACACATATGCAGAAAGACTCTCACCTTAATTGGTCCACCAAGCATCTCTTAAGAAGCTTTTGAGTGAATATGAGAATGCAGGGGAAGTGGAAAGGAGGAGGGGGGTACTGGGAACTCAGGGTGTCTTTTGGGGGGTTAATTACAGATGCAGATGCGCATTGCCACTTGCAACATCTCTGAATTCATTTCCAGCCTCTCTGCCCTTCCCTGCTGGCCCCAGGGAATTTTTTTACTTTATGTTTGTGTGTGAGAGAGAGAGAGAAAGAGAGAGAACGAGAGAGAGTGAATAAAATCCTCCAGAAACCTATGGATGATGGAAGAAGAAATCAGTATCGGAGTGAATTAGAAAATATGTAAAGACAATAAAAGGAAAAGCATAAGAGCGCCAGACTGAGAGAAACTTGTACATCGAACAGAGAAATCAGCACATATCAGATTTCAACCCGGAAGATTTTAATCCTTATGTATTGTTTTTGCTAAGTATTTATATAAACTCGTACAAAATTAGATTCTTAAGCATGAAATCTGCAGTTGCCTGTTTTATCCACATGGGGCTGAATGCACTGTGACAGTACAGCTGAGGAAAGTGTGTGTGAGTGTGTGCATTTGTTTCCATAGAAATATCCCCAACAGAACAGGTATATATTCTATTTCTTACCCTGTGAGGGTTTGTTTATCCCCAGAAAAAATATTCCTTTTTTTAGGTTTAAAAATTGTTCCATTAGATTATGTTTACAGATTATGTTTACTGTTGTGAATATATATATATATATATATATATATATATATATATATATATATATGTGCGTGTGTGTGCGTGTAAAATGTTACAGCCAGACTGATTCATTATCTCGCTCTAATTGAATAGAGAGGGTCTCTGTTGGGATGAACTGTTTAGATCTGCACACATGCACAATTGTCCTTATTGTTTGCTTAAGCCCAGAAGAAAACATAAATCATTCTGCACAATCAACCATATGAGTATGTGTAACAAAAATAAACAATCTCTTACATCCATCTCTATTGCAATATTAAAAAGACATTAAATTACATGCATCTCGATCAGATCACATTAAACAGAAACAGTGACATACTGTAAGTATTTCTTAGAGGAGGATCATTGTTAAGAGTAGCTAATAGAAAGGTGTGTGGATTAATCAATTGAGGATGCTCATTCTTTACCCACATGCCTACACATTTATTATGAGCATTTCACAGCTTGTCACGAGTTAATGGAAAAGAAGGAGGAGCTCCACAAAGAGATGGAATAGGTGATCCACCCACACTGACCGCCTCTACAATCTGACCTAGCGGTGGTCTGTGAACACTAGTTATGGATTAAGAGTGGACAGCAAGACCAGAGGACAGTATAGTGAGTGATAATGTTGTATTTTACTGTATTCTAATCTAAAGGGGTCATACACACATTCACACACTAAGGGCCAGTTTAATACTAATAAACATTGCATTTCTAATGTGCAGCACCAGGAGAAAACCCACACTTAAACATGTAAAATATGCAAATTCCATACAGAAATGTCATGAATCATCCCATCCGGAGAACAAACCTGGATTCTTCTTGCTATGAGGTGACAGATCTACACACTGTGCCACCATGCCATGCAATAAAATCAGTTAAAACCCATATTAAGAAGCATTAATAAAGAAAATCTGTGTTTCCCTGACTAAATCCTAATAAACACCAGGATTGTCTTCTTGAAACCCGCAACCTAGTAGTAGGATTAGCAGCTTAGCTAATGAGAGCTTTATAGAAAGTTGGGGAAAGGTGTTACTTTAGAAAACCTTTGAATGGGACACAACATGGAGGCCCATTTACAAGTTACATTACATGGCACTTTATTGAATAAAAAAGAATCTGTAGGTTAACCATGTTCTGAAGTGGAATCAACTTCTCTGGGCTTGGAGGCATCTTTGATGGTCCATGATACAGTGAACACATTTACTCTGGTCAGAAGAATCTGTATTCCAGGTCATTGTGTTTTGTGAGAAATAGACGCCAAGTGCTCCTAACCAAGGATGGCATTACCACGGAGACTGTATAAAATAAATGGTCTGTCATAATATAGGATTGTATCAGTGCACTTGGCAAAGAATATTTGTGCCATCTGTTATGGTACCATTAATTCTGTATATAAGTACAATAAGATGTTTGAGTAACTTCATGTTTTACAAGGATTCCAAGTATACATTATGCCATGGCTATGGACAATTACAGGTACTGGGCTGGCATTCCTGCAGTCTTTTCCTGTCCCCAGTAGAATTTTGAAATGCATAATGCAACAATGTGCTATGAGAAGGAATGGCAAGATTACAAATTGTGTAAATGCTTTGCCGTCATATTATTTTATTTTTTTGCCTAAAATTCAGGAATGGATGTTTATTAACAAATTAAATGACTAATTGTGCAACACCAGTGCTATTACTACTACACCAGTAGTAATATTTTTTAAATATTTTTTTTTCCCATCAACACTGTTCTTTTGCAAAAGTGTTTGGGATTATCAGGAACTGTGTGCTTGTTGGGACTGTGTGCTTGTTGGGACTGTGTGCTTTGGATAATATTCATCAATTCTGTTACACTATTTGTGCTTCCCTTTTCCAATCATTTAGATAACTGGAGAGGTTCACAGTTCACTCTCTGTCAAGTAATATCAACACTTTCCTTTTATAGCTTTGCACTGATGTTAATAACTGACCAATGCCACTGTGCTGCACATAGCCTAAAGTAACACCGAACAGAAACTTTTTGGGTTTTGCAGGTCTCCATAGCCATAATTACTGGAACAATCTTTAGGTAACCAATTATAAAGCAATGATCTTGCTTTACTTAAAGTACAATAGCTTTAAATTGAGTGAACACCTTCAGAAAATTGGCATTTGTCTGAGTGAAGACTTACAGTTTAACCTCAGTATGGAAAACTGTTTTACTTTTAGCTAAACGTCAATGCAACTTTAATTGGTAGAGTTTTACTTCTGGGCATTAGGTTTGTGTGTGTGTGTATATACAAGGTTCCTCATCAGCTCAATGCTTCAAAGACCTGGAGTGCTGCCCCCACCTTTCCCTGTATTCACCTCCAATCTCTGCTCCTTTGTCTTTGTGTTCCATATTTAATAGGGTGGCTTGAGTGTCATGAGGCTCTACCTGAGGCTGCCAGCGGGACCCACTGATGTCGAGTGTCTACCCTGTCTTTCTATCCATCGGTGGCCCTTTTAAGACAAACCTTGAGTGTGGGATCAAAGGGAGGCATTGATGTTCTTCTTGGAGTGTAGATCGAGGGTCCAAGCGATACCCCCACACTGCCTGGACCTGTGCCAGTCTCAAATCGGTGCTGTGTCCTGTGTGCATATGAATGTGTGTGTGTGTGTGTGTGTTATTCATGTACACTGCAGAACTACAGAGAACATGTTTAATAAAAGTCCTTAAATAGTGGTAATAAATAAATATAGACTTTAGGAGTTGTTCAAACATCTTCAGATAAACTACTATTCCATGAACCCAAAATCTTGCCCCTCTCTTTCTTCCTCTTTTTTCCTCTCTCTCTTTTTCTGACCAGATGAAGTGTGATCATTGGCACTTCTGTTTACACTCTCTGGCTGATTGTATCGCTCTCTCTCAATCACTTTCAGATCCAGATCCAGAACACATGTTTCCTATTGATCACCGATCAATGATCAATTAAGCTAGCCATCTGTTCAATTAGGAGCCCATGGGTCCTGTTGGAATGTGCTGTAATTCACTTATTTGACATGAAGGAATGTTTTAATAGATTGTCTTACATAATTGATTAACAGGTTTGCATGGAAGATCATTAAACAAAAAGCTGTGTATTTTATATAGACAGACAGTTATATATCTAAGTCATATTCACTTTGCAGGCTGCTTAATCTAATGTCTACTCATACCATCATTTCAATTATTTCTACCAAAGCCAGTGTTATGAACTGACATGTCTATTGCTGGATGATATTAAAAATTCTCAATAGCATATTGGGTCTGCTTAATAATAGAATTAAACGTGCAAGTACAAAATGTAAAATATACAGTACTCTGTAAAAGTATTTATATTTTTATCATAGAAAACATTGTTATATTATATGTTTTTATTATTTCTGCAGTACTAGGTCAGTACAAAAATGATAAACATCAATTTTTTATAAAAAATTTAAATATTACATAAAAATGTTTGTATTTCAGTAAATAATGCAACAGATTACTGAAGTGTTTACAGATTAGTGAAGACTACTGTGTTTTACAGCAAAAAAGAGCAAGTGTGGCAATCAAAGTCCAACTGTGACAATGTGTGTATAACCTATCAGCTAACTACTGTACAGTACTGTGATAATAATTGAGGCACATGCTAAGACTTGTTGCAAAGTAAACCTTTTTTACTGACGGCCTTAAAATTCAATTAATCGATCATTCATTCATTTTCTATACCTTATAATCCTAGTTTTAGGGTTGTTTTGGAATCCGGCGCCCACCTGGCAACTCTGGGCATGAGGGCAGGAACAGCCCCAGACAGGGCAGAAATCCATCATAGAGCTCACACATATACACAATCACACATTCACACACTAAAGGGCAAGTTAGTGACACCAGTTAACTTATCATGCATGTCTTTTTGGAATGTGGGCGGAAACCAGAGTACCCGGAGAAAACTCGCCTGAACACTCGCCTTGTATTACCCTGTGATTTAATTTAGTTTAAGATTTAGTTTAATTTAAGATTAATAGGTATACATTGATTACTTTAGAGATTTTGAGTTCTTGCGGTAAAGATTAAACACGTTTAATTCATTCAAATGAAACTGATACCGAAGGCTCTTAATAAGAAGAACAATTATAATAGTAGGTAGTAACAAATTAATTTAACCATAGAGGTGCCCACGTTGGCTGCCAATGTTAGCCTCATAAACTAATTTCTATAGATAAAGATTAATCTCATGCTCCGTTAAGTCATGAACCCACATTTTAATTTTCCAATATCCTTCTCTTTCACTAAAGTTTTTGCAGTGATTGTTTTTTTGGGTCAGATAGTCAGACCTCTACAAAAGGACGTGGAAAAGGGGGAGTGTGTGACCCTCAACACCCCTTAACCCCTATCTATTTTCTACCCATTAACCCCTTTAGCAACAATGGGAGCTGACAGAGCCACTGGAAACAAAGGAGCAGAAACAGGAGAAAACTGGCGAAGACAGTTAAACCACCGCCCACTGCACCGTCACACGCACACAAGACCACTGAGAAAACAGTATTGCCCCACCACCACTCTACGTCTTCTTCCGCAGCTCTGCTTCTATCTTTCACACAAGGTTTCCCTGTATCTGCGCTTCTTGTCTCTCTGAGAGCTAAAGTGACAGCTGAAAAGGCAACACATTGACTGTTGTCAGTAGGACATCTCACTGCTCCACTCTCTATTTCCCCATTCTCACGTTCCTTTACTTCTTCCTCACTGTGCTGCACGGTGACTGATCTGTGTAGGTGATGTAGTGTATGTGTGTGTTTGGTAAGAGCACACATACATGCTTATGTATTTTGGGTAAAGTTTGAGCACAGGAATAAGGAAGGAGGAAAGCGTGGGCTGTCTGAAAATGACAGTTTGGGAACTTCACACTTAACTGCCCCTGAGTGGTCTGCATTCCCATGTGAAAGTGCTCTTACACACACTCTGACCGTTAGCAATTGCACCATCCTACTCCAGTGAAATGACATTCTGAAAACACAACTAATTTGACAACACTGACGCAACTAATCCCATTAAGATCAAAACAAAGATGGAGGTTTATTCTAACCTTTGGACTCACTGTCCTTTATTGGTAACAGGGGTAATTTATACAAGGAAGATCATATGTTTCTTGGCCTTGTTCCAAGGCTTCATGCATAATTTACAAAAACATACAGTTAGCGCATTGACACACACAAGGATGTGGGGAATTTGTTGCTGAGTCAGTCACTGACTCATATTATTTTGTATTTGTTTCAAAATTAATACATCTGTTAAAAATAAGATGGGAATAATATTTCATGTTGTGTTCACCATCAGCATTTTAATAGTACTTAAGTGAAAGGATGTCTTTGTGTGTGTGTATGTGAGTGTGTGTGTAGTGCAGAGAGGGAGAGGTTAGTGGCAGAAGGTCGGCAACACTGAAAAGTGTGGGATGAGACTGCCGACTGAATGAGTGAGGGGAGGAGGGGTGTATTCTTAGAAGATGCATCCTGCTGGGATGGCATGAGGTAAGGGAAAGTGGGGGTGCGGATGGATGGAGGAGACAAGTGAAGAGGGGGCTTCTCTCTTGCAGGAGGAGAGACAGTGGGGACAGATGGCGTCCCTCACAGAGCTGATGTCCTAGTTTTCACCTGCAGCCCCATGGGAATAAAACAACCTCCCTCACATTTGCAGGCCACAACAGCCCAGGTCTTGGAATGCTCTCATCTAATCCTGTGCACTCACAGACAAGAAAGGATGAGAAATTCTAAGAAATTAAAAACAAATGTGTGAGATGGAGGATATCTGAAATGAATCAGGAAACTGCAGTCTAAATAGCAGCAACTAGAGGTAAAGCTTAGAAAGTATAACACATGTAGGACCGGTTATCAAACTGATGAATAGTTTTCATGGAGGGAGAAGAGAGATTTGTGGTACCAGATGGACATTTACAAACAGAAGAGTTAGGCCAGCTTCCTTCTTTCCACCCATTCTCTGTCTCTTGTCCTCCCTCCCTTTACCGTCTCTCTCTCTTTCATTCTCTGTCTCGTTGTCCCGCTGCACTCGCTCCTTGACTGTTGGATCATGCAGATGGTGCCTTTCAGGACAATGAATAAGGGCACCCAAGGTCATAGGATAAGACAATAGCACACCCTTTCACTAAGCAATGCTGGCCTAGCGTCCCAGAATGTAAACAATAGTCCAGGGCCAAGCAAGGGATAATCATGTGTGTATGTCTGTGCATGTTCTGTGTGACTCCCAGGGTCAGTGTTGACTGCCTGGATTTTTCTGTTTTCTGTTGTTGTATTGGCATGTGTCAGTCCAGTCAGGGTTCAGTGAACACTACGGATGAGCATAGTACTTCAGGCATTCTAGCACGTCCGGGGTGAAAGAGAATTAGGTAGCATGCCTTTTTTAAAAGTTGTATCAGAGTTCTGAGGTTAAGCAAAAGAAATACTTAGTCCTAAACAATAGTTTTCTCTTCCACTTTTAAATGAATGTTAACGTTGGGTTTCTTTGACCACTTCTGAAGACTGATTGCATCATCATCCCATTGATATCTCTTTATCTTGAAAGCTTGAATGTTCAAAATCAAGCTTATATGCATTTATCAAAATTTATAATGCTATAGAGCAGACAGCACATTAGCGCAGTGGGTATTGCTGTCACTTCACAGCGAGAAGAACCCTTGTTTGATCTTCAGGTGGGATGACTCGGGATATTACCATGCATGAGGTTGCATGTTCTCCCTGTGTTTGCAACGGATTTCTCAGAGTGCTCCGGTTTCCTCATGCATACCAAAGATATTCATATAAGTTAATTGGTATCTCTAAAGTGGCCCTTAGCGTGTGAATATGTGTGTATCCTACAATGTATTGGCGCCCTGTTGAGGGTTGTTCCTGCCCCTGCGCCCAGAGTTGCCAGATGTTCACTGTCTGGCCTTTGTCCCTGTGTGGATTAAGTGGAAGAAAAGTAATAAATAATGGCATCTCACAAGAGCCCACTGCAAGAAGGTCCTCAGTTTGTTTTCCAGGTATTGTGGTGTTTGCATGTATTTTCATGTCCACCTTTGGTTTCTATACATGCTATGCTTTTCTCTCATAGTGCAAAAGCATGTATATCAAAAACATGTGAATTAGAGATACAAAATTCCCATGTGTGTATAATAGTAACTTTTCCTGTCGTGGATTTAACTTCAAGCGCTTAAACCATTAACTGCATTACAACAGCAAAAATTAGCAAGCCATTGTCATAGTTTTACAGTCAGTATTGCATGATTTATGTATGCTAGTAAGCTACACCCTTATGATGCCATACATACTTATTTGGTGCTTTTCATTTTAATGTAATTATTTTCATATTATATGTATTATATTATATAATATGACACTAAATTATTGTGAGAAGTTCTGCAACATTTTTGGAGAATTTATTTAAACTTTATATAAGAATTATCAGAGGTTATCAAAGTTGTGTTCTGAGCAGTGTTTATTAACCTTAAGCTAGAGGAAAATGTTAGGAATAACTCTAGCTTTTATAATGAATGTGATACCAGGGAACTAACATGTTTCATGGATCATGAAACTGTAAATATAAGGAAGAACTACATTTTTCATGAACTCCTGTGATATAAGCATTAAAACAATTTGAGCTTGATGCAATATATATACAAGTATATATATGATATATAAAGCTCATTGATCATTTTCCTATAACAGTACACATTTTCATGTCTGATTGTTCACATAATGAGATAATGAGGTATGAGCAGCATTTTACCACAAATTTATCTCATAGTACAGATGGAAGGAAAGTTTGGTTGATATTGGAGCGTATCGATAATCAAATGATAAATTTAATTTGAAATTAAGATTCCAGGTTTCGATCTTCCTGCCAGTTCGCTATCAGTTCTACTATTTGTTCAGAATTGAGACAACATGGTTTAACATCCCTGAGCCAGAAAATAGCCAACAAGCTTACATATCTAATGTGAACAAAAAGAAAATTTGACTACTTGTGATGAAAATGTAAACTCAGATACAGAAATTCAGCTAATATCTACATGTGATACTATTAGTCAGTGCAATTAATCAGAGGCTGTTGTGTTCCTACTTTATTTAAGTAGCCATAGACCTTAATAAGAAAAACATCATTACATAATCTAATTCGCTATATAATCTCCGGAGATGTCCTCACAGCTCACCGTCTCTTTCAGCAGATGCATTTGTCACACATGTGACCTGCTCGTTGATCTCTAGACAGTGAGAAGAACATGTGGCATGCATGCATACAAGGGACTTATCGATCCTATCAGCTGGAGGCAACACAGATCAATGCAGATGATCAGCACTTCTATTGAGCATCCTGTCCTGAGCATCCACATGACAGCTGATCCTGCAGATGATCTTTTGGTGTTGGTGTAAAAAAAAATGGCCTCCATGTATGATGTTAATTATAGCCAGAATGCACAGCAGAATATTCACAGGGAACTTACCTGTTTTGATTTTGCAAAATGATGAATGTAAGCTATTAAATGGTGATGGATTATATTGCAAAGTAAAACTGTAGTAATAACACTTCAGGAGTTTGTATTGCAGTAAAACAATAAGCCCAAGGTCAGACAGAGGGAGTCGAGTTGGGAGACTTATGCTCATTTTAACAAGACTGGCTATGTTATGCTAATCCTTTTTCTTGTTCTGTGTTACTGCCTTTCCTCTCTATGTTTGGGGGTACACACATTCAGTGGGCCATGAACTGCCCATCATCCATAAACGATGCCCCCTCTATAACTCTCCTTACTTCCTGTCTTCCCAACTCCATTTCCTTAACCCTAAACCTCTCTTCTACATCTGTTGTTTGATTGACAGATACTAGGCACGAGAACTGCAGTTCCAAAGATCATTATAAGAAAGGAACGTTAAAGGCACAAATCCCTACTGGCTTTTGCTCTTTCACCCGACCATCATACAAACACACATACATAGACCAACTATTTAGACTGACACATTTCTTCCTACTCTTTGCAGAGCATGACAGACAGTGAGCCTCATTATATTACTCTGGATTTAGTGCAGAAAAAGAACAATGAAAATGTATTCTTTATTGATATGTTATTAACTTCTGAGCAATGTTCCATTTGCTGTGGTTTGAATGACCTTTGAGCGCCTTTTTCAGTAGGTTGTGTAGGGTTTAGACAGCGATGAGCTCTCATGGAATATCATGAATCTGACTGCTCAGTTGTTAGCAGTGGTTAGTGCTGCAGCCTCACAGCAAGAGGATCCGGGTTCGAGCCCCGAGTGTGGCAAATCTGGAGATGTCTGTGTGGAAAATGATGGGACTGAATGATAGGTTAATTGGTGTCTCTAAATTGCCTGTTAGGGTGTAAATGCGTGCATGCTTGTGAGTGTGTTTGTCCTCTGATGGATTGGTGCCCTGTATAGGGTTGTTTCTTCCCTTGCGCCCAGAGTTGCCGGGTGGGCACAGACTTCCCAGTGACTCTAGAACTAGGATAAAGCGGGCATAGAAAATAAATGAATAATTGAATGAATGATTGGTTAAGGCCACGTTCTGTAAAAATATGTATCATATAGCAAACAAGAAAACGTAATGTGATATTTTGTTTTATCTTTTATATTATTTATGAAATAAATCGGCTATTTATTTAATGTTTTAAATACAACTGTTTTTGAAAGGTTAGAAGGGCCTAACTGCACACTACTGGTCAATAAATTGCAGTACTATAGGGTTAAAGTTTAGAGATTTAATGCTCCCTGAATTCTTATCTGTCATTCTCTCTACCTCTGTTTTTCAATTTCATTTTTCATGTCTTTATCTCTCTCTCTCTCTCTCTCTGAGGTGACCGTGTCAGCAGGAGGATAGCAATTGAGAGTGGGGCAGAGTTGAAGTAAGGAGCCACACTTAATGGATACTTACTTCACAGTGCTCAGACCTCGAGGTTCACCTCACAGCCTGCCTCTCATAATGATGCTGCCAAATCCAGCCATAGCAAACACACAGCAGCCTGCTCTCCTCCTAACCTTTTAATCCCGCCTTCACCTCTCTTTTCCCCCTTATTCCCAGCATTCCTATTAGTTTTTACTATCTCTCTCTGCCTGCAGATTTTTTTATCTTTGATGCTTCTTTGCCATTTTACTTCTATGGGATATGCTGATCAATACATTTTGCAGACATAATCCCTCCTGAAATGACATTTCTTATATTTAAACTGTCCATATGATCATTGAAACCTGACTTGTGTGCTCATGTTCTATGGTGGATGTGTGATTGGCAGTGAAGAGAACCAGGATGGAGAGAAGCCCTATTATTCGACCTAAGGACTGATGTATGAATACAGGACCAGGCATTCTGGCTCTTTCCAGTGTCATACTTTATTCTTACTAGCGAAAAAATAGAGATGATGATGTATGCTGTGGAAAATGATTTGGATAAAGAGATAAAGAGAGCAAAGATCGGGAGAGAGAGAAGGCCTGGATGGAGATGACTAATATAGAAGACTAATAAGACAGAAGGGTAAGATAAGAGAGTAGAGAATGAGGGATGAATGTGGAATGCAGAAATATAAAAAGAAAGAGTGAGAAAGAGAGAGAGAGAGAGAAAGAGAGAGAGAGAGAGAGAGAGAACGGGCAAGCAGGCGGTAGTGCTGCTCTAATTGATCTCTGGGTGATGCAGGGGGCCATGCCTCAGGGGCCATGAGGCTGAGGTCATTAGGATGCAAATCCTGCCCTCTCTCTTCCTGCAGCATGCTGCTGCTACCACAATAGCCAATAGGTAGAGGAAGAGGAGGACAAGCAGTGAAGGAAGAGGAGGAGGTTATCTCCAATGGTGCACCTGGACACAGAAAGTATCTGTGCCTTCATCCACTACTAAAGCTTGTCAATAGGAACCATACATCTGCTCATCCTTGCATTCAGGTCTCCACTATTGCTCCTGCTTTGTGTATCCATATTTAAGACAAAAGCACAGGATATCAAGGGATGGGCGGGTGGGGGTGAAAAGCTGGCCATTCGGAGTATCATTTTTTATTCTCCCTAATTGACGTGAGCAGTTCCTTTGACCCTAATTAGTGGCCTGTAATCTCTTATTTGCATATCACAAAGACAACAATATTTGCATATGTGTAAACGACAAGGGCCTTGCATGCAATCTGCATGCAAGCCCCTGTTTTCTTACCTCTCGATTTCACTACCCCACCCCCAGATTTCTCTCTCTCACAGTAAAAGATAGTTAGATACTAAATTGTTAATCATGGAAGCATATCACACATAGATAAAGAGTATGAATCTGAGAGAAAATGTATGGATTGTTAGACATATACATTTGCTCTTTTAAATTGTCGTCTAAAAATCAAGAATCATTTTTTAAACCTTCAATTGTTTAATTCACTATACACCTATTGGATAAATTGCCTAATTGGGTAATTGTATGTTTAATCACCACCATTTAATGATATTATCCTCTAAGTAATGTATTTATCTCTTGATGTGTGATCTCATCATTGGTGATACATATTGGACAAAGTCTATAACTAATCCAACTCATGTATTATTTATATTAGTAAATGTCTAACACTGTAGTATGCTGCATATGTACTGAACGACTGCTCATCAAAAGACCCAGCTGTTAACCTCCGTAAGTTTGAAGACAATACAGGAGTTATCGTTCTCATACAAGACAGCAATGAGTCTGTGTATCGGAAGGACATTGAACAGATAATACACTGGTGCAGATAGAACAATCTGGAAAACATTATCAAGAGTGTCGAAATGAGAGTAGACTCCTCAACACTGATAGCCTT
>JAOUQV010000040.1:10241641-10256752 GCA_028565295.1 Aspidoras spilotus
CCACAGCTGGTCATGCTATACCATGTTGAATGCTTTTCTAAACTTGATAAAACAAAAATACAGTGTCAGGTTCCTTTCTCCTGCATTCTCCAGGATTACCGGGATCTGATCCCTCCTGCCTATTCTTTGCCTAAATCGGGTTTGTTCTTGAGCAATATCGCCTTTAAGCTTAGATCACTCACAACAGAATCGTGCTTGCATTTGAGACCAGTGCGAAAGACCTGTACATGAGAATGTCACCTTTTTGAGGTAGTGGAATGAATGAATATGTTCATTCTTTTTAATGTTTTTTAAACTGATTTTGTAGTAAAAATGCAAAATTTAAATAAAGTGTTCTTTTTTCTTTTAATATAAATTTTATCTTTAATCAAAAGGACTTATAATAACTCTGAGTGAAAAGGTTGTTGAAGTAAAAGTACAGGGTGCACGCACATTATGATATTACAAAGTAACAGCAAACCCTATTTCTGTTTGACAAGTCTGATACCCTTTGAAAGTGTATTTTTTTCTCATACACACATACAGAAATGTATAAGAGCATGTGCAAGAAATGTGTATAGATGTGAAAGGGGATATATGTGCTTGACATACTGTTAACTGAATGGAGTGAGTGACAGTGAATCACTGTATGTCTACTTAGTAAGACTGACACCTGGGCTCTGTGGGAAGACCCAGGGCAGCTGAGTAAAACAGTTTTCAATTGCCTATTGGGTTTACTTATATGTAGAGAAAAAAAGCAACAAAAGCACCCTGCAAAAAGACATTATGTGTTTTAAGTGTGTATTTGCCAGGAGGAGAAGTTTTGTTGGGGGTGGGTTGACAGGTTTCACATCTTTCTGTCTCCTCTTCACTTTCTTTTTCCATCGCTTCCACTCCCTCAAGCCGTCAATTAGTGAGGTTTCACTTCTACAGGCCCAGTTTTTCCTCACATGTGTCTTTGTTGCCATGCCACTGGCTGCCTCAGCCTGGCTCTGTGTTTGAAGACTGGGATAAGACGGCAGCCAGGTTATCCACGGGTCTCCTCTGGGGGGCTGTGTGCCTCCCAGGATAAACAGATTGTGAAGGAGGGAGGCTAAAGGCTCTTTCAACCACCCAGGCCTGCTTACACACCAGAGGGACTTGACTTGTGGCCAGTGATTGAGCTCTCAGAGGCGTCTTCAAGTGATCTTCAAAAGGGCGCTTGAGTGGAAGGCTGTCCAGCCACAGAAATTGAAGTGGATTGTACTTTGTGCAGGGTAAGATCCAGTACCAAATATAAGCCACCAATTTACAAATAAAGGTTATAATATTTTTTACATATAGCACAAAGATTTTTTTTCTGGGCACTATGCATTGTAAATATTCAATATTTTTATATTGACCATCATATTAAGTAGTGTGACATTTAGCCAGCATCAGATGGCCCATACAGCTGTATACTTATACAAGTAGACTTTAGAGATATTCTCAGATTCATTACACACATTTCTCCATTTTACAGATAAGGAGCAGGAGTAACAAAGGGAACAAACTCTTGTTTTCTTCTTAAAGATGATTGAAATAAATGAAATATATGAACAATGATCAAAATATTTACTAAAGCCAAGGTTTTTGTGTAGTATTCTTATTTGTCAAGGTTTAAAACACATGTCTGGAATTATCCACAATTGAACATGACCTTGCTTATTTACACCTTCTACTTTCTGCATTCTTATAATTATAATATTTAATGATATTTGAATGGACAACAGTTATTATATTAATTGCATTAAATCTGGGTTCAGCAGATTTACTAAAACGATAATGCACCTCTGGAACAATGGACACAGAGGCCACCCACGTCAGCACGCAACAAGGAGAGTCAGAAGAATTCTAGGGGTCAGCACTTAGCTCCAATCCCCACACAGCTTTGCTCTATCACACCCCATCAGCAGCCTCCCTGCCCCAGTCAACCTTCAACCCAATTGATGCTTGCAGGATTTGGGCATATCCACACAACAGGCATGCCTACTGTCTATAGGTATTTCTTAGCAGTGATATAGCTTCGAGTTTGACAGACAATAGTGATAAATTATGTGTGTCTGAGTATGTATATGGGGTGCAGATGTCCCATGCCAGTTCCATTTGAATGTGTCTCTTGTACGTTCAGCGGGGAAATGCGTTGGTGTTCAGACCTACGCGAGCTCGCCATTGAATGACTGGAATTCAACATGGCAGAACAGACAAGCTGAGCATGTGGACTAAAAACAATGCCCCTTCTTTCTCTCTCAACATGATTTACAGTGCCTTTTTATTAGTTTTTCCCCATTCTTTATGTTTTTGGGTGCCCCTGTGCCATTTTCATTGTAACAGAGAACAATCCTGACTTTTTTGCTACTTACATATATCACACATTCACAATTGAACAATTAGATGTCTACAGATACTCTATGCAAGTCATATTATGATACATTTGGTAAGTTTAATGATATAAACATTTAAACAGTGATCATTCCCTGAGTGATGGCTCAACTCATTTCACTATATCATTAAACACAATGAAATACGTATGAGTGACAGAATGGCGAGAGAATGCTTTGTTTAACACATAGAAGAAACCACTGCAAATATCATGGGATAATTAATCTGTCGATTATCTGACTATGACTCCTCTACAGTTTAACAGATGACAGAATGGGATTACTCATGAAACCACCCACATTCCCTAATACTCATTCAAAATAAACAAAAAACATTTGTTTAGAACAGCGAGGGAAATGAACAGAATTCAATATACTAAAGTATACATATTCTCACAAGTATACAGTGTTTGTATCTCTCATCTTGTAAATAGACTTAAATCAACACAGGTTTGGCTAGGGCAAAGTTATAAGGTGTTATAAACAAAACTGTAACACAATGCAAACAGAGCATTTGCAATATTGGTAAAGCTGTAAATTCAATTTCAATCTGTGGTGTGGAATCCTATAAAATAACACTGTCTGCGCTGTCTGGTTTGAAGGATGGCATGTTGTCTTTCCCCCATCAGTTGTCAGTTGTGAGTGTCTGTAAGCTCATGTATGCAGAAGAGGGTAGACAGTAATTTGCTCCAAGAACTTGGCACTGTCCTGTGAGACAGCAGCATGAAAATATGTGGAGTTTGCTTTATTCATCTTCCACCTTCACTTATGCTAATGGATGGGATTTTCAAAACTGGTAAAATGTTACAGACTAAAATGTTACAGAAAACTGTTGAAAACACAGTTGTTTTGTCTTTCCTCTGGAACCAAAGTAAGTCACTTGTTTTGCTGAATGGCACATGTTTTAGGCCGAATGTCCGTCCTGACGCAACCATTATATCATAATTGAATAAAATCTTGCAAGAAAAGGAAATATTCTAAACAAAAGTAAATGATTACACTCAATTATTAGATTATTTAATTTTTTATATTATTTTAATAAAATCTTTTTGTAAAATACTTTTAATTTTAAACAGTGAATTATAAAATTTGGATTTTGAATTCAAGTAGATACTTGTATAGGATAAAATCTTTATAAAGGTAAGTTTATAGATAGCAGCTCATAAGCCCGATCCTACCAGGCTAGTAAAACATTTTTAGATGTGAATGATTAGTTCTGGTAAATACAGAATTCCAGAAACGTTTCCAGAAAAAACATATGCCAGAATGTTAACAGTTTAAATGGAGAATAATTAGATTACATTCATTTACTGTAAAGGTGATTCTTTCTTCTACAAGATCCCAGCTGTGGGAGGACAGTCCCAGACAAGACAGAAACATTATCTCTTGGAGCAGAACCAAAGCGCTGTGCTGGCATAGGCCAGATTCCCCTCTAGGTAATTTATTCTCTGAGTGGCTCTTGTCCCTCAGGAACAAAGTGGCTGCTTGTTAGGGTAGAACACTCCAAAGCCAATGCCTAGTTTACCACTCTGATTCCAGATGCAGCTCTATGGTAGTTCAAGCCTTGCCACGTGTTGGTGATTTTACTCTCACAAAGAACTGCATTCTCTAGAAATTTTAAGTCCCATAATAACATTATTGTCCAGAGTTAAGGATCATTTGTCCACACTAAAAAGGAATCAAAACCAAAATGTTGACCTCTCCAGACTTTTGGGGTGCATTTTTCAAATTCTGCCCTCCACACACAGCTTGTGCGCCTACTCTGACGTCTGCTGCTGTAGTCCATGCATTGCTCCTACGCAGTCATAGTCAGAACAAAGGTATTTCAAAGGTTGCATGGTCAAAGTCTCAACCACAGAGTCATTTTGTATTTTGGTTCTCAAATACAACAGAACAGAAGATGCTCTGTTTTGTATTTACGTACATTCTTTTAGTGTTATTATTTTTTTAAAGACAGTGCCACTTACTCTGTTGGCCTGAAGTGCATGTTTCGCTAAAAATTTCATAATGGATCTGTTCTCCCCTACTCCATCATAGCCATGAATTTATAGGCTTTACCATTAATATTCTAAATATGGCCACTCCACATAGCTCCACTACTGCACACTACACTACCTGCCAAGCAAACAGGCAAGGTCAGATCAGTCTATTAACCATATTCAAATGTTACAATCATGGTAATTGGAATCGTCTAATGTATGTTTAGTTAGCTTTGCTCCAGGCTATTAGTTATAATGGAGTAGATGATGATGATGGGGAGATGACAGGTACAGGTCGCATGTTTTCCAGTTTCCACTGGTGTTAACTTTAATGACAATGGCTGCATGCACCCAAGCTACATCAGCACTCTACTCAAGCTACTCAAATTTCATCTGAATGTCATACTGTACTTTTTTTTTCTAGTAAAAGGTGTTCACACTAATGTTTCCTCCATTGCCAAGTGGTGATTTGTGATAATTGTATGTATTTACTACCTATGAGAACTGTTAAATAATGAACCACGAGAACTAGTCTCCCAGCTAGGGAAGTAAAATGGCAAATTTGTAGTGAAATCCTGTCCTTGTTCTCCTGTACACTTCCCACAATTCTTCTTCCCTCTTCTCTCCAAGCTGCCCTGGCTGGGTCACTCTGAGAGGAGAGTGCAGTCTTCTTTCATCCCCTCATAGAGGACAAACATCAGTCCCATCTCACCCACCATCCATATTCATGAGTCTGTTATAAATATCTGATAGTGGCCAATCTTCAGCTGTTTAGTGCATTGGTAAGCTGGGTGCATTGGTAAGCCTTTAAACACACACACGCACACACAATTTCTGATGTCAGCACTTACTGGTTTGAGCCAGACCTCAGCCCCTGATCACACTGCGTGCCCTGTCTGCCCCTGATAGCATCGGCACATTGCTGGGGTATCGCGCTCAGCTTAATTAAAGCCTAAGTGTAACCGCTAAATGAGAGGAGAATCCTTAAGTGCTTCATTTGTTTCTTCCTGACAGCACACGGCTTATCTCAGAATAAGAAAGAGCGCTGTGAGGAGCCTTCTGTAATTGTCATACTTAAACTAAGGGCATGTATATTCAGGGCACACTCACGCTCGGCGAACCTTACCGCACACTGACGTGTTTGACACCCACAAAGCAGCTTTTTGCTGAAATCATATACAGGATATGAATATGAAATTTAAATAATGTTAATTTTTCCTAATGAACAACCGGATGACGACAGTGGCAAGGAAAAACTCCCTGAGATGATAAGAGGAAGAAACCTTGAGAGGAACCAGACTCAGAAGGGAACCCCATCCTCATTTGGGATATAACAGAGTAACAACCTGAAAAGAGTATGTGAAAGAGTGTAGAAATTACCATCAGGGTGGATCAGAAGGGTGTCTAATACGAGGGCGGCTTAGCACTCTCTCAGTGGCAGCAAGTACCTCAGCAGAGAAAATAAAGAAATAATTACAAAGAAATAATTAGGCATGATCATTTTAAAGGAGTAATTGAAGCACTGTGGCATGTTTAGCTCCTGTTTAGCCCTCAGACTCCAGTCTATTAGGTGTTTGAATAAATATATATTACCATATCTGAGTTCCTGACCTCAGGAATAAAAGAAACATGGACCTGTCTGGAATGGACTTGTTCAGAGAATTGCACAAATGCCAGATCAGATTTTTTATGACTAAGCAACACTCTGTGACATATCTTAAACCATTGCTGAACAACTTGTACAGTGTGGTCTAAAGAATCATTCTGCTGAAAGAGAGACCTACCATTACAGAATACCATTGCCATTAAGGGGTAGTATGCAACAATGTTTAAATGAATTTATTTATACAGACTTAGCATGTCCCTCAGAGCTCAACTGACTGCAACCTAAACGCATGACAATTGAATAAAGACAAGAAAAATAAGATCATATACTAAATCCAACTAAGACTAAATACATTATCTGCTACTAAAGCTGCATAGATATGGACAGAAGAACATTAGCATTACAGTATACACTGTACAATAAGCTAGTAAAACAGAGGGTGCCATAGATAATGCTTGTTAATAGTTAATTCACTGGAACAAATTCTATGGATAACACATACGTGACACAAAAGTAAAGCGCAACAAAAGCAAAACAATAAAATCAGAAGCCCTTACTTAGCCTTAGATTAGCAAGGCTAGTAATTAATATTAATTTTGCAAATGTATATGTATTTATTAAATGGATCTGTGGTATACTTAAACAGTGTATAAGCATTTGGTTTTCCGCACCCCCCTTATAAAAGATTAAACTTTTACATTCATTGCATTTGGCAGACCAGAGTGGCTTACATTTTATCTCAATATAATGAAGCACTTGAGTGTTAAGGACCTTACTCAGGGGCCCAGCAGTGGCAGTCTAGCCACTGTTTGGACCGTGAAATTCAGTAGTCCAATGTCTTAGCCACTGAAATTTTTGTCATATCAAATCAGCCGAAGAAATTGTGATATCAATAAAGATAAAAATTGCCCTTACAGTGTGAGTGTGCTCTAAGGTGGTGTGGCGCCCTGTCTACAGTTGATCTTGCACTTCACTCTGTGCTGCCGTCTGGGCTGCGGCTTGCCCATGAACCTAAAGAGGATTAAGCGGATATAGAATCATTTGCCAGAATTAATTGTATAAAGTTGAACTCTATGTTGTGTGTGGAGATTTTGTCTATAAGTATAACAATGCCTAAGGGATTTTAATGAAAAAACATCTTTGATTATTCCAAAAGCTTAGAGATGTAAATAAAAACTTTTACACCATACATTGTTTGCTTGTAAGATTGTCCATCAATGTTAGCAATCCTAAATTGTTTATTCACAGACAGGCATAGAGTGTCATTTCACATATAAAAGGTGATTTACTGCATAATCCGTGATTAAATCTAAAAAAACCTGCAATGAAAAACCTTATCATTTACTAGAAGTAAATAAAACCACAAAAAAAATACTTTTAATTATTTAATTAATCACACACAGTTTATTGTTTATCGTCAATTTCAGCATCTATGGATATTTCAGTGGTTATTACATTCATACACAAGGTTATATACATACTAAAGGTAAGATACATAATACAAATCATGGACAATTTGGCAACTCCAATTCGCCTAGCATGCATACCTATGGACTGTGGGTGGAAAACTAGATCACCTAGAGGAAACCCACACGAACACAGGGACAACATAAAAACTCTCGGGTCTATCTTGCTGTGAGGTGGCAGAATGTCCCACTGCCCCACTATGGGTACATTGATTAGATACTTGGACCTACATAAAACCATGCAATATATTTTGTTTTAATGTACAAACATGATTCAAAACAAGATGGGAAAAAGTAAAAGTTGTAAATAAATACGAAATGCAATGATGTAGAAGATTCAAAATTCCATATTTTATTCAAAATAGAACTTAGAGGACATCTCAAATGTTAGTTGATTGACTCGCCCATCTTTACTTTGCTCTTTTTATAACCAGTTATGTTAATGACCTATTGCCAATTGACCTAATGAGTTGCAACTGTTTGTACCTTTACCTATTTCAGCCTCTTATTGCCCGTCCCAGTTTTTGTGAGATGTGTTGCTGTCACGGAATTTCAAATGAGCCAATATTTGGCCTGAAATTTCAAAATGTCTTACTTTCGACATTCGATATGTTGTCATATTAAAGCTATTTGTAAATTATTGCATTCCGTTTTTTTTGAGTTTGTACTTTGTCCCAACTTTTTTGGAATGGGGTTTGTAATATGTACAATATATGTACATATTTAATGTAAAACTATTTTTTATGTTACACGAAGGTTACTTCCATGGTATAATAAAGTACAATGTTCCTAGAGAGATATTGCTCCTAGCCCTTTCTCTTCCTCTAACTCAATGAGATAATTAGAACTGCTGATACAGGCAAGAAAAAGCATTTTGCTTTGCTCTCCAAAAAAGCTTTGTTCTGCCTCTAAAAAAATAGTAGAGAATTTCAATATTGCCTTTTTTGTGTCAGGGTGCATATAATTTTGAGGAATTCTCAGGTAAAAACACTAGAGGTAGAGACATTGTGGCATCCAGGAGTATAGAAAATGCTTGATTTTCAGCATTATCAGTAAAACTGATATTTAACAGAAATTAAAAATGATTGTATGAATGACTGTTAAAATTAAAGTTATATACTCACCGGCCACTTTATTGGGTAGACCTTGCTAGTAAATGTTTTTCCCCCATTTGCTTTCAGAACTGCCTTAATTCTTTGTTGAATACAATCATGATATTTTTCATTCTTTTGTTGTGATGAGTGTTTATTTACTTTTAGTTACATATTTTTTCTTTTTCTGACAAGTCTCTGTTAACCCTAGAAATGGTTGTAAATAAATAAAGCCCATCTGGTACCAACAACCATGTTATGTTAAAAGTCACTTACATTACATATGTTCCCCATTCTGATGCTTGGTTTGCTCTTTAGCAAGTTGTCTTGACCACATCTACAATCCTAAATGCATTGAGTTGCGGCGAATGTGACTTATTAAACATTATTTTTGTTAAAAATCAATTGAACAGGTGCACCTAATTTGGTTTCCAGTAAGTGTACTGAACAGAGCATATAATGGGGAAAACTGCATGAAAATGAGGGGAAGAAAAAAAGAGGTTTACTGGGATAAAGAGACACAGGAATAGGGAAGTTTCTAAAAGGAACTGTAGATCTGTAGCAGTCAATTGCCATGCAGAGCACAACTTCTGGCTCCTTCTAGCCTCAGAAACATACAGTAGGCTACAACTAAGCCCCCGCCCGTTCCTCCACAAACCCCGACAATCATGCCCGCAATCACAGCATCTAATTAGGTTAATTAATTTGTATCAGCCCTTGGTTGATGAGGATTCTGTCATAGCCCTGGTGCTTGTACTTATTGAAAAGAAGATAAGAAGAAGGAAGCATAAGAAGATTCACTTGAAAGAGGCCCAGAGTATTATTATTATTATTATATAATATTGTATATCTTTACTAAATACACATTTTGCTTGTTTAATGGTTCTTTGTTCAGTCAATCAGAAAAGTTTTGATTATGAATATTAACTGAATTCATTTGCAACTCAATAAAAAGTCCTTTAGTTCTTTCCGCTGTGTCAACTAAATTTTAAAATTTTCCAAAAAAATTATTATAATATGACTATAAATTATTTTGGTTTGTCCATCTGTATCATTTAACTTCTCATTTTGTCCAGTTCTAACACTATCTAACAGTAATGGCACAGGGGATATGCTACAGTTCAGCGGTGTGTTGACGGCAAAACTCAAGTATGAAGAGGAGGGGTGTCAATGAGACATTACAATCAAAGGGGGCCACTCATCAGGACACTGACGAACACACTGATTAACCGAGTGATCTGATTACAGTAATCACACAACCTTCTTCGACCAGTCAAAGAGAGAGAGCGAGAGAGCGAGAGAGAGAGAGAGAAAATATCTGAAAAAAGAGAAATTGTAAATTAAACAATCACTATATCAAAAAAACACTACAAAAAGTGTGTTTGCAGATAAGTTATGACTGTATATTTTTTAGCTAAACTGGGCAATGCTAAAAAATAAAATCAGCTTGACAAATATTGCCCCCGAGTGAAAATGGTCTAGTGGTCAGCACCTTATACTATATATAGGCTACTGCATATGTACAGGCAACGTTATTGTATAAATCCACTGAAATGCTTGTTACTGTAACTATTTAGCCAATTCAGTCTTTCACCTGATAGACACTCAGGCATGTTCAAATGTTCAATATGTTGATTTCAACCCAAACATCAAAATGGGAAAGAAAGATGAATTTAGATATTTTAGAATTTAGACAAAGTGGCATGGACTTGGTGTTAGACAGGTTAGAAGATGATTGAAATATTCCCACACAGCCATCTCATTTGTTTTTAAGAAAAGAGGCAAATCGAGATAACAATCCAATGAGCTGTAGTTCCTGTAGTTGCCCTAAATAGCAGAAAAAAAATATTAGACTGGTTCTAGCTGGCAAAGGGGCAGAATTAACTAAAATAACCACTTGTTACAATTGAGGTTTGCAGAAGAACATCTCTGTACATCAAAACATGAATCAGATAGGCTATACTAAGCAGTGCTCCAGTCAGTTAAGAAAAATCATGTGATATAATTCACACAGACTCACCGAAATTGAGAAAGCAAAGGTTTTACTGGTCTGATAAATCTTGATTTTTCCTGTGACATTTGAATCGTAAGGTCAGAATTTAGTGTAAAGAGAATGAAATAATCCATGCTAGTGATAGTGGTGTAATTGCATGGAGGCATTTTCAGGGCATATGTTGGCCCCAGACATCAATTCAGCATTGTGCAAAAGCCATAGTCTAAAAATTTCTTCTGACCATGTCTATTCCTTTAATGATGACAATATGTCTTGAACATAATAGTGAGTTCTCTGGACTCAGACGTCCTCTTCAGTCAGCTGAACCAATAGGGCACCTTATTGGTTCAGTTACATAACCTACATAATGATAGCACCTTGATAAATATATGGAACAAAGAATGTAGGCAGTGCTGAAGGAAAAACAGGGTCCAAGCCAGTATAAGCAAGGTGTACCTAATTAAGGGGTGTGTGTGTAATATGAAGGTTAGGTTACTTTTTAATATGATTCCAGTTATATGGAATGAAAGGTGTTTGAGTCACAGATTGTGAGTCTCATATTTATTCAAAATGTCGCAATAATAGTTTATATTTAGTTGCTCGTGTTCTGTGCATTTATAAACCAGCAATTAGAGAGCACAAGCCAGTGTATTTATAGTGCCAGACCCAAGCCCAGGTAAATTGTGAGGGTTACATCAGGAAGGGCATCCGGTGTAAAACATTTGCCATGTAAAATATGCAAATTAATTATTGTTACTACATACTGGATCGGTCGCGGCCCGATTTAATAACGACCGCCACCAGTACTGTTGGCAAACAGGGTAATGGTGTAAATTGGGCTACTGTTTGCCGAAGACGACGAGGAGAGAAAAGCAGGACTAAGGATAACAACCCTGAATGTAGGGTCGTTGACAGGGACAGGTAGAGAACTGGCTGATATGATGGAGAGAAGAAAGGTGGATATTTTGTTTGTGCAGGAGACAAAGTGGGAGGGGAGTGAGGCTCGAAGCATTGGTGCAGGTTTTTAACTGTTTTATCGTGTTGTGGATAGGAAGAGAAATGAAGATGAGGATGTGATGGGCAAGTTTGGTGTTAAGGATAGGAACCTGAAAGGACCAATGGCGGTGGATTTTGCAAAGAGGATGGAAATGGCTGTGGTAAACATGTATTTCCAAAAGAAATAGGAGCACAGGGTGATCTACAAGATTGGAGGCAGGAGCACACAGGTGGACTACATCCTGTGTAGACAAGTTGCTTAAAAGAGATTGGAGACTGTAAGGTAGTGGCAGGGGAGAGTGTAGCTAGACAAAAATTTGCAGGATGACTTTAGTGGTTAGGAAGAGGAAGAGGGCAAATGTAGAGAAGAGGACCAAATGGTGGAAGTTGGGAAAGGAGGAATGCTGTGAGGAGTTTAGAAAAGAGTTAAAAAGGCTTTGGGTGGTGGCAAAGAGCTTCCAAAAGACTGGGTAGCAGACAGGCAGGTGGTGGAACAAGGAAGTGCAGGAGATTATTCAGAGGAAGGGACAGGGAGAGGACTGAAGAGAGTAAGCAGGAGTATAAAGAGATGAAAAGTAGAACAAAGATGGAGGTAGCAAAAGCCAAGCAGAAGGCCTATAATGAGTTGTACGAGAGGTTACACAGTAAGGAAGGAGAGAAAAAGTTGTATTGCCTTGCGAGGCAGAGAGATAGAGTGAGAAATTATGTGCAACATGTTAGGGTGATCAAGGATAGAAATAAAAATGTTCTGACATGTTAGAAGAGGGTAAGAGAAGGATGGAAGCAGTATTTTAAGGAGCTGATGAATGAAGAGAATCACATTGAAAGAAGAGTGGTAGGCATAGAAATAGTGGAACAGGGTGTAACAAAGATTGACAAGGATGAAGTAAGGAAAGCTTTGAACAAGATGAAAAAGTAAAAAGCAGTCAGATCTGATGACATATCGGTAGAGGTATGGAAATATATAGAAGAGATGGAAGTGTTGTTTTTGACTAGAGTATTCAATGAGATTTTTGAGACTGAAATGATGCCTGAGGAATGGGAGGGTCTGAAAGAGCTATACTGTGTGTTTGTGGATTTAGAGAAAGCTTATGATAAGGTGCCGAGGGAGAACTGTGGTGTTGTATGAGGAATTCCGAAGTGGCTGAAAAGTATGTTAGATTGGTGCAGGACATGTATGAGAACAGCATGACAGTAGTGGGATGTGCTGTAGGAGTGACAGATAGTTTCCAAATAAAGGTGGAACTGCATCAAAGATTGGCTCTGAGCCCTTTCTTGTTTGCTCTGGTGATAGACAGACTAACAGATGAGGTCAGACAGGAATCACTGTGTACTACAATGTTTGCAGATGACATTGGAGGGGAATGAATGTCAACACTTGTAAGACAGAATACATGTGTGTGTGAATGAGAGGGAGGAAGGTATAACTGTAAGGCTATAGGCAGAAGTGGTCACAAAGGTGCAGGAGTTCAGGTACTTAGAATCACCATAGTCCTTGAGAAAATATATTTTATTGTATCCAAGCAGTGTATAGGAATGTCTATATAAATCCACTTGACTTGACTTAAATGGACACCAGCATGGATAGTAATAGATCTACAGGCATAACCATGCTGATGGGTGTGTTTTACTGTGCACCCATTTACGTCCTATACTGTCCTCTTATCTACACTGAGCTCTTCAGCTGGGGGGAGTGAGAGCACAGTAGGGGCAAATTCCACCAGGATGGAGGTTTTACCATGATTTAGACTCCCATGCAAATTTAATCAGTTCAAGTACTTCTATCTAACCAGCCTCTTGGCTCATTAGTGACAAGGAGTTTCTATGATCCCACCTTTCTCTCTCCCTCTCTTTTTGAGTCGTAAAGATTTTCCTTCATACATCTTTCTCCTGGTTCAGAGACCACACGCCTTGTCTTTATATAGCCGTTCATTTCAACAAAGCTTAGTGACACATCGAACAGCAGCCAAAAGAACAGAAATTTGGTGCTCATCCACCAATTCACTGATCCTTCAGCCGCTGCTCATTTTTGTTCTCTGTAACTGGTAATGAGGTCTAAACTTCATGGATGAAAGCAGGATTTTAGGCACACTAGTGGTTAGAAAGGGAGGCTTTCTAACTAGCTCAAACCCTTATCCTTAGTAGATAACCTGACTAAGTTTATTAATAGTATATAGGACTAACTGAATAAGTAATAGTTCATAAACCTATTTGTAATATTTAAATTTAAAGCAATATGTAAAGGATTATATTATGAAGGATTGCCTATATTCTATTCTGAAAAAATAAGACACTAGAGAAATGATGAGCAACTTCATGGTGTCGGCAGCAGCCTCAGCCCAGGTGAAGCTCATTCAGTTAATCGACAACACTCAGGTTTTTTTTAACTACCTCATCTCACAGAACAGATTAAAAAACATTTTAAATAATACCGCGTTCTTATACCGTCTCATGCAAAATCAAATAGCATGGAAGCCTTAAAATACATGATAAAACCCTAAAATAGATTTTAACATCAATCACTTAGGATACATTCTATATATGACTGCATTATACTGTTTGATCTGTCAGTAAAAGGTTTTAGGCATGTTTTTAAAATATTCGTTTAAAAATTACATTTGCAACATTAAAACTTGCTAAACAGAGTATAGTTGTTGGAGTGTATGCAAAGCTATACTGTAGAAGTACTGCTGGAATTTATGCATAGATATACTGTAGAAAAAGAGATAGAGAGAAAACAGAAGAAGAAAGAGGGTGTAAGGATAAAAGAAGGGCGTGACACCAGTATCGCATGCTGGTGGATGCTCTGAAGTAGGACAGGAACTTGTGCGCCATCTGCGAGTGAGCGATGAACACGCGTCAGACCAGGTTCACCATGACGGTGTTGAAGGTGTAGCAAATTATTTCATGCGGCAGGCAATCCTGATGACACCTCGTTCAGAACATACTGCTTCATGCACATGCAGAAGTTCTAAAGTACAAACCCGATTCCAAAAAAATTTGGGACAATGTACAAATTGTAAATAAAAACAAAATGCAATGATGTGAAAGTTCCAAATTCCATATTTTAATTGTAATAGAACATAGATGACTGAGAAAATAAACTGAGAAAAATCATTTAAAGAGAAAAATTAGGTGATTTAAAATTTCGTGACAACAACACATCTGAAAAATTTGGGACAAGGCCATGTTTACCACTGTGAGACATCCCCTTTTCTCCTTACAACAGTCTGTAAACATCTGGGGACTGAGGAGACAAGTTGCTCAACTTGAGGGATATTAGACATTCTTGTCTAATATGGGATTCTAGTTGCTCAGCTGTCTTAGGTCTTGTTTCATATTTTCCATTTTTATGATGCAGCAAATGTTTTCTACAGGTGAAAGATCTGGACTGCAGGCTGGATAGGTCAGTACCCGGACCCTTATTCTATGAGACCATGATGCTGTAATTGATGCAGTATGTAGTTTGGCATTGTCATGTTGGAAAATGCAAGCTGGATATACCTTTCAGCATTAATGGTGTCCTTCCAGATGTGTATGCTGTCACACACACATACCCTTAGAGATGCAGGCTTCTGAACTGAGTACTGGTAACAACTTGG
>JAOUQV010000040.1:10265863-10276040 GCA_028565295.1 Aspidoras spilotus
TGGATTAAACCTACCTTTAATTGAGCATTTATCATTTTGTAATAGAATTCATCGGGGTTCTTGTCCAGAGCCTTTTTGCGCAAGGCATTGAGGGTGTTCTGTTTTCGATGATAGTCACTACACAGAAAAAAGCAAGTTAAAAATTGCATTCTTCTGTCGTTTATTTCAAACTGGCTACCAAATTTAGCTTTCTCACTTTGCACGGAGTTTGTAGTCCTTCTTCTTCTCCAAGAGTCCTAAATGCTTCCTGAAACCAGGCTGCATAGAAATAGACAGACTCAATAATAGTCATGGTTAATACACAGCTTTGCAATGCACTTAAATATTTTGGCTTTACATTAGGTAGAGATATTAGCCGTTTGCCTACACTATACATGTAAATACTGAAATGTATGTTATGCCACAGATTAATTATAACAGTATATTTATTTACTGTGCTTCTGTAATAAACATCTATAGAAAATATAACATTTTTTTTAAAGGTATGCGTACACTGAGCATGTGAGAAGATATAAGATGACCTTTTCATAGTGGAAACCTCCTAAGCAGCTGGTGTCAGTAAAGTAGTGAATCTTTCTTTAGTGAGATTTTTCTATCAAGGACTAATATTTTACTGATCAATCAGTTAATTATCAAGTGCCTAACTCAACCCAGCTTTACCTAAACAAAGTATAAATACCAGTTGCTGCTAGGACAATTCCTGCAACACATGATTGTTTAAAGAAATGTCCACAAAAATTCACTAAAAGGCATAACTAATTAATTTGGAGAAAAAATATAACTTTACATATACATAACTATAAAAAGTTATTTTAATTACTCAGGGTACTTCTACTCTTATTACTCGTTTTATAATGAAAGCAGCGTTGATCATTGCAGTTTAAATACCATTCAGTGACATGTTGAATTGCTTTTTTGATTTTGGTTAAAATGTAAACAGCATCCCAATGGGATTTAGCCTTTGTTGCATCTCCACTCTTCCCGAGTGATGAGGTGGTGCTTTACAAGCATTCCTCTGTCCAGTTGTGCCACATCAGTACACTCTGATTCCAATACCAACATCAATAACACTGTGCATGTCATTTTTGCAGAGGCAAACCTAGTTAAGCCAGTGTCTTAAATCTCGGCAAATGTGTAGTTAATGGTGTAAAGTTAATCTAATTGTAAGAATAAATCGTGAAATTATTATTTCTAGCCCTGTGTCGCCCTGTGACGCGTGTGTGACGTCAACCTGGTACACACCTTATAAGGTGTCCTGGAAATAAATCCGATGGCAACAGATTATTCACCTACCCGAAATGTCCATACACATAAAGTGACATATTACAGGATGGGGCTTTATTTTTTTAAGCAATAAACCCCAATGTTTATATCGATTTAAGAAACAGCTGGCTATCTCCACACACATTTAATATTGTTTGCCGAACATTAATATCTACTTATAATATGTTACAGCTTGGTGTGTTGCTAACATTTCGACACTATGCCGCTATCAGTCAAAGCTTGATTTAGCATGTTGTCCAACGAAACCAGCTGACACGGGTATATTACCTGAGATCGCTCTTTGTGATCCCGCTGTTTGGATTTCAGCGCTTTACGAAATGAAGACATCTCTGTCAGGATTAATGCACGATATAATGCAGCCGCCACAAACACTCAGATAAAATAATGTTTAATTTACTGGGTAAACCCGGTAAACACGCGTGTTTGCGTTTTTCTTCTTCTGGTATAGAGTAGATTTTTAAGTAAGAGCAATGTGTCTTACTGCCACCTACTGGACTGGATCGAAATATTGTGACGTCACACACTTGCATACTGGTGATTGGAAAAGAAAAAACTAAGTACATTTACTCGTTACGATTTCGAAGGAACTTTGATGCTATTTTACTCCTTCACCCAACTACGTTTATATGCTTCACTGTATTGTTTAATATAAATATAGCATTGGGTGTGAATATAATCTTGTGACCCTTCTCCTGTCATGAATGGGTGTTGAAATAATAATAAATCAAAACATAATAGTGTGTAGATGATGAGATTGGATGTTATTTAAAACATTGCTTCTGTCGTCTAACAAAAAGCAATACATTTAAGGTGTCTATTATTTTTCGAGAAATTTCCCTTTAAATATTTTTGGGAATAGTGCAATGATGGATAAATCCAGAAGGTGGCATCTATGCAACAATAATTGATGCTGACTCCAAAGCAGAAGTTGAAAGGAAAAAGGATTATACAGTATATAAAGTCTCTCCAGTAACAAAAGTAATATGCTGCTTACACACTAATGCTTTGTTATGTTGTGTATTACGCCATCATCGCTTTGGGATGGTTGGCTGCACAGGTGTGCTCTGTGAGATAAAGATAAGCTGATTGCGCATCCCATGCTCTGTTGCATCTCAGAGAATTCAAAATCAACCCCTGGTTACTTTTTCCAGCAACGCACTCTACCAGCTGCTTTGATTCACTTTTGCGTTCATTCATTCATTGTCTTCCACTTAATCCATACAGAGTCATGGGCCAGCCGTTGCCCAACTCTGAGCGTAAGGGCAGGAACAACCTTAGACATCACACATATTTACACACTTTAGTCCCACTTTAAAGACTGGTGTACTATTGGCATCTTTTTGGTGAGAGCAAATCAGAAAACCCAGACAAAGCACACAGATGTGCAAATTTTATAGAACCAGCACAAAGACTCTTTAAAGATCTGAACCCAAGACCTGGAACTATAAGGATCCTGAGGCATATTTGTAATGTGAAATACAATACTTTGATCTCTCCGCATTATTATGCTTACATTCTATTAGCTGATTCACAGCTACCATGTATGGACAGTAAAACTGTGCTTGAACTGTGCCTTTTGCTTTGTCACTGTCGCACATTTACATTTAAACCTGCTGCAGCTACACTGACTGAACTCTAGCCAAATGTCTTCGTCTCTAGAAGACACTTGGACACTAAACATGCACCAGCACGTTCACTTTATAAGGCCATTTGATCAGCAGCATTCATCACAGGAATTTACTTTTTTCAGCTGTGTTGAATAAACAGAAGCCGGGGAAAGTGTTCCATAACAAACGTTGAGTGTTGAGCCAGTGAGTTTATATGTCTTGGCTGCTGTATTGACACTCCAGAGTCATTTTGGTCACAGTAGTGAAGACCTACATCTGCTTGAGAGATTGGTTAACACTAACATGTAATAAGTTTGTTTTACCTAAATGTTTTTTTATGTATCTTTTTGTAATGAACCCCTTATCCAACTCACATTCGGACAGCTTTGTCACATGAGAATCGTCACACACCCGTACTGATCTATTGGACTTTGCGTTCATTCATTTAACTTAAACATCCTAGAATGACTAAAAAACATTGGAATTACTGACTTTTCTGAATTTAATTCTTATCAAAGTAAGTTCTACTATGTAAACTTTCATTTAAATAACTTTCAATAGTTAGTTAAAGGAAAAACAGTGATTCTAAAAATGCACAACCATTTAATTTCTATAAAAATTCATTTATATACCTTTATTAACAATGAAATATTGTTAAAATGCAGCTTTTCAGAACTTGAATACATGATATTATCATGAAGTATATACACTTACCAGCCACATTATTAGGTACACATTTCTAGTAAAAGTTTGGAAGCCCTTTTGCCTTAATTCTTCGTGGCATACTTTCAACTCAGAAGGTATTCTGCATTCCTTGGTTGAAACGAATGTTTATGTGAGTAATTTCTGCCTTTCTATCATCTTCTACCAGTTATGCCATTGTCCTCTGACCTCTCACATTGACAAGGCATTTTCATACACACAGATGCCACTCACTGGATATTTTCTCTTGATCTGACCATGTTCTGTAAACCCTAGAGATGGTTGTGCTCAAAAATCCCAGTAGGTCAGCAGTTTCTGAAATACTCAGACCATCCCGTCTAGAACCTACAAACATGCCATGTTCAAAGTCACTTAAATCACTTTTCTTCCCCTTTTTGATTCTCCGTTTGCAATTCAATAAGTTGTCTTGATCACCTCTACTTGCCTAAATGCATTGTGTTGTGGCCATGTGATTGGCTGATTTCATATTTGTGTTAGGAAGCAATTAAACAAACCTGAGTGAAGGTGTGAGAGTTTACATCTCAGTTTACCAAACACTGTAATGGCCATGATTCCGTCAGATCTACACCTTTACCTGAGAGGAACTGGAACTATAAACAAAATGCTTGACAAAACAAATATTCAGTCCAATATATACAGGAGTCCCGAAAATAATTGTAGCTTGTAGAAGTCCGGGTCCTCAACTATTCAGTTTTCAAGTATTAAAAGGTTTTCTTTCACAGTCCTAAAATTTCATGCAACGTGAATTGGTGATATCAAATATCCTTCTTAAAACATTCACGGCATGTGAATTGGTGATAGAAATATCCTTCTCCAACTTGAGTTACATGAACATGAAATAACCCTGTGTGTCATAATTATGACCATGTGTGTGGAGCATGACGTAAACAATATTTAAATATTACTTTTGTCACCATGCAGCAATGTTAGTAATAATATGAATAACTAGAAGTGCAGTTCCTGCAGAAACTGCAATATGTGTTGCCCCGGTGCATCTCTGTGTATAAATGCAGTCTTTAAGCCCAGGTGACTTTAAGGTTAAATGTAGTTAGAATTTTGTCAGTATTATGTCAGTATCTTCATGAATCTATTTTCAATTATTTATAAATTATATTTGTTTTATACATTTTTATTTATGAAATCTGTAACAAAAGCAGCTTCCTTGCTAAATATCTCAAAAACCACAGTAGGTAGAAAGAAGAAAGTTATATTTACAGTAGATAAGTATCTTTACTGATTTATAATAAAATGTTGTCTCTAAATAAACCTTTTTTTAGTTTATCAAACTAATGTTTTAAATATAATTTTGCTTTTAAAACATGAGAAAATATGCCAAGTAATGGCAATTAAAGTTTAAATGGCATTTGTATGTGAAAAGATATGAATGATATGAGACAGAGTTTCGAAAAGTTTGCTTAATTAATCAGGTCTCCTTTGCAGCTAGAGTGCTTTGATCTTATGTTTCACAGGGTTTGAAAATTCAAGAGTGCTACAGAGTGAAAGGAGAGCAATTAGTCTGTAATTTTATGTGATGGGTCAGACTGGCACCAGGTCTGATCATGTAAAATTTTGTGTTTCTAACTCAAAAATTGACTGAGCTATGGCAGTCAATGGGAAATTTGGGGCAAAGAACAGGGATAGATACATAGAAACAGGGATACAGAATTCTTATCTTCGCACATACATTCCCTGTCATTTTGATATGTGACCCGTGTGATTCCTCTTTAACTGTAGGAGCCGAAAAACGCGTTTTAGTGGGTGGAATAATAATAATAACTAGAGTGCATTTCTTTCAGAAACTGCAATGTGTTGCACAGGGGTGCACCCCGTGTTTACCTTCATATATAATATGACACTTTCATGTGTCAGTGTGTGTGTCTGTGCTTGTCTGTGAGTGTGTGTGTGTGCTTGTCTGTGAGCGTGTGTTTGTGTGTATGAGAGCGTGTGTCTGGGAGATTCATGATTTTTCAGAAATTTAACATTAAGGTCTATGGAGAATTTAAAGGAGGTTGTTCTGAACAAATCCTCATGGCTTAATGACGTGTTTGTCAATTGATGAGATTTTGTATATACTCATAGAAGATCTGTCTTAATGTTTTAAAGATTAAATGAAATTTCTAGGTCAAACTAAAAGAATGTTATGTTCTTGAGATTTAAAAAAAATATTTATTTCAAAAACCAGCTTCTGCTAGAGTGAGGGCTAGAGTGGCTTTGATTTTTTTTTAACATTGTAAGTATATGAATTATTTTTTAAGAGTGACACACAGAGAACGGAGAGTGCACTCACTTAATGGGTGAGGCTGCACCCGGGTCCAGGCATTTTGAATTTTGTGTATGTGGTTAAAAAATTGACAGTGTTACATTGCTGTTAATATCAGAGCAATGTTAAGTCATTGAGAAATTTTTGGCACAAAGACAAAAATAACAAAAATCTCTTTCTTTCAATACACACACTTTGCACACACGGTTGTTTTGGTATGCAATCCCTCATTAACAGTAGGATGATAAACGATTTGCAATAAGCAGCACGGCCAAAAATTTTAGCATTAGCTTTTAGCATTAGCAATTAGCATTAGAAGTTAGCATTAGCAGTTAGCATTAGACATTAGGATTAACAATTAGCATAAACACCAACATAAGCAATTAGCATTAGATAATAGAAATTACCATTAGCAGTTAGCATTAACCATTAGCATTGTTACAAATTGTAGCATTTGTTGTTAGCATCAGCAATTAGCACTAGTGGTTAGCATTAACTATTAGCATTAGCAATTAGTGCCTAGCATTAACAACAAAATTATCAATTAGCATTAGCTTACAAAAATTAACATTAGCAATTAGCATTGTGACAAATATTAGCATTTACTGTTAGCATTAGCATTAACAATTAATATAAGCAATTAGCATTAGCAATTAGAATTAGTTAGCAGCAATTACCATTAGGATTTGGCATAATCAGATATCATGGCCACAAAAGTTAGCATTAGATTTTAGCATTAGCAATTAGCTTTAACCATCAGCGTTAGCAGTTAGCATTAGCAATTAGCATTAACAGCAGCATGATCAATACATTACAATTATGCTAAAGTCTATGGATTGTCCTCACAACTATAGTCATACCAACAAGTTTGTGTGTGTCTGTCTGTGTGCCTGCATGTGGGTGTGTCTGTGAAAGTGAAGTGAAAGTGATACATTTTTGCCACTATGTTCGCACACAGTGGAATTGGTCCTCTGCATTTAACCCATCGTGCAGTGAAACACACACATAGACACACATACAGACATTCCAGGATTTACATTTCCACATCATACAGATTTATAATCTTTGGGTGTTTCCTGTCAAGACAACACTTTCCATAACTAATAGGATTTGTTTTATATTTGTAAGGATTGTAGTTTTATAACTGATTGACTAGGGTTTCCACTCACAAAATATTTTTTAACACTTATGAAGCCAAACATTTTTAATAATTGTCTATAGTTAGCTATGTTTCAGTGATGTTGTCTTTATGTCTAAAACTTTGTGGATGATGTGCCAAGCTGTCCAGAAATTATGCCTAGCCAGGTAAAAGACAAGTTACACTTAGTGTTGAATAAAGACTGAACTAAATACTTATGCTGTTTTAGTCTGAGTCCTTGTTAGGTTTGTGATGGGTCAGGGGGTCTAGAATACATTCGCGTGATAGATATATTACTGTTCAGTTTCTTTGAAAGAATTCGGAGAAAATAGCAGATGTGACATAATGCTGTTGGGCAGAAGCTAAGCTCATGGCACTGGAATGTATCTATTAGCCACAGAAATGTTCATTCTACCCCAACCCACAGGGAAAGACCAATATCATCATAGGGGCCTCATGGCTCACATTCTCCCTGTCTGACTTTTGAACAAGTCATTCTTACTTATACATGCCTGATTGAACTACATACACTAAAGCTGTGCTTTGTAATAATCTGGTTTAACCAGACTTCAGATATAGCTATGATTGGTGCTATATTTTCCCCACATTTATGAATCTCAGTGTAAAATAAAGGTAAGCAATGGACAGTTGTCCCAGGACAAGCCCAGCAAGCAAAGCAAGTTTATTGGCCAATGTGGGGAAAATATAGCACCAATCATAGTGACCAGATTTGGCTTGCAACATTTCTTCTTCTAAACACAACCAGTAGTCACTTTAACTCTGATGAATACTGGCCAAAACTAACCCTTAATTCCCTAACAAATATTTGCTGTGTGGTTCACAATGAAAAGGCATGTGTCATTTTACCATCCCTGTGGAAAACTCTGTATTAATAAAAAAAGAAACCAGCATGGGTTGATATAATGAGATGTGTTGTGTCATCTGTCATTATGTATCACACATCATCAAACATAATTCGCTTGTGTCATCTTATTTGGAAGTTCAAATTTCTATCAGTTTAATTCGGGTTTTATTTATTCTGAGCCTTCCTGATGCAACCCTCATGCTGTAGTCCAGGTATTAAAGGTCTTGGTTATACTGTAACTATATGGTTCTGGTGGGCTCAGAGACAATTGTCTTCCCTTTTCATGGGGAAATTGAGTGAGTGCCATTTGTTATTTCCCTTCAAAAAATAAGATAATTATGAGCCCTCTCTAGTTTTTCAATGCTGCCTAATGTCATTCAGAGGTGCCATTTTTTCTAACCCTTCCCTTTAAAGAGAACTTGGCAAAAATGGCGAAAATATTTGAGAAAGTTATGACCTAGGGGGAAATATTTTAAACAACAGTAATGGTTCTTGCAATATTCATTCATTATACTCTATATTAATTCATTCTTTATCTTGGGGTCCTTATCCACGTTTTGGCAGACCAGCCGGTGCCCAGCCGGCAACTTCAGGGACACCAATTAACTTAACATGCATGTCTTTGGAATGCAGGAGGAAACAGGAGAACTTGGAGAAAACCCATGTGAACTTCAAGAGTTCAACAGTTCAACATGCAAACTCCCCACAGATCCCGTGGATCGAACCCAGGACCGAAGCGACAGCGCTTCCCACTGTGCCACTGGTTCTTGCAATGTCTATGATAGAAGTGAATCAGTCAGCACATTGCTGTCCATTTCGTGCCAATCATGCTTTTGTAAGTAATGTTGCCCATCCTTTAACTAAAGGTTTTGTTGCTGAAAAGGATTTCTAGATGTATTGCAAGTCTTTAAAAAGTCTACTTTAATCAGATGTGTAGTTTTGTTATCTAAGGAATATAATTAGAAAATATGAAACATATGTAAACAGAAAACATATTAATATAATTGACAGATGCAGTTAATGAAGACTGCTGTGTTGATTATTGCGATTTCTCTCTCCTCCACCACGAATATTTATAATACACAGTGGACCAGCAGAGCATTCAACACACACCTATTACACACACTCCTTAACCTTCTGCTATTCCGAACAAGATACCGAAGCATTCGGCTCTCACTTCCAGACTCTGCAACACCACTTTCTACAGTTACTGAAGGGCGTTAATATTTTTCTGCAAGAGGACTGTAATAATGTTTACATCCTGTTTACCTCTGTTACAGCAAAATCCACTTTATAAACAACTGCAGTGTCTCCCCTCTCTAGCCCTACCCCTTGTATTTATTGTTTTTTTCTTTATTGCAAACAGTCCTGCATTAATGTTATTGTGTAACATAAAGTACACCTTAATATTATGTAAATGTTTTCTAATGCAGCACATTGGTCCTGGAGAAACATCATTTCATTTCACTGTGTACTGTAAACATTGTATATGGTTGAAATATTGAAGTAAATTCTTGATGCTTGACTTGACATACGCTTTCTTATTTGGCATCTCAATTAGAAAGTAGTGCTTAAAATTCTTAGATGCAGAGCGCATGCCTGGAAGCAAAACAATTAGAAAATATTACATTTTGATAACACCTATCCACTTTAGCATTTACTATGTACTGTTCACTTATTTGTGCCACCAGAAAAGCTCTGACCTGTCAGGTTCCACAAGACCTCTGAAGGTCTGCTCTAGTAGTTGTCACCGAGACAATGGCAGAAGAGCTTTTAAGCATTTCTAGTTGCAGAGTTTGGCTTCCATGGATTGCAATTGTTTGTCCAGTACTACATTCCACAAATGTTTTATAGGATCTGTGGAATTTAAAACACATTGAACACTTTGTCATGTTTTTGATCCATTCCTAAATTGTGTTATCATTCTAAAAAATTCCATTAGCATTAGGGAATATTGTGGTAGTAAAGGGGTGCACTTAGTCTGAAATATTGTTTTGGTAGGTGGTATTTGACAAAGTAACATCCACATAAATGCTTTGGCCCAAGGTTTCCCAGCAGACCAGATGTCATGGTAATGAGATAATGATAGTTATTCACTTTACCTGTCAGGGGTTTCTAAGTTATGGCTGATCAGTATATATTTTTTTTTCACTTGGGAATGCTTGTAATAGTCCATGAACTCTAAACACTAGATTTATACATCTATATTTTTCTTTTATTTATGTAGTGTTCTTTCATTTCTGGGTAGCTACATTATAGAAACTGAATTGACTCTCAATGCATGTCAGATCAAGGATGAA
>JAOUQV010000040.1:10276140-10295040 GCA_028565295.1 Aspidoras spilotus
TGTGATAGTCATATGCGACATTGAAGCATATTGTCTTTTGTTAAATTAGATTTTCAAATGCGGTTTATTAACCATTTCCATAGGACAATACACGTGTATACATACATACAAACACACATACATACATACATACACACCAAATCTAGTTTCATCTTGTATCCGTCATATATTAAGAGTTTACAGGGTGTTGAATCATAGACCTCCTGTGGAAAATGTAGTTGTATCAATGAATGAATGAATGAATGGTTGGTTGATTGTGTCACACCTTACTTGCACACTAGTGTAATTATTAAACCATCTCATAAGTTTTTTAAAATTAGCTTTATTTCAGCCAAAAATGAAATGGAATCATAAATCATAATTACTGAATAATGTTCTGTTCAGATTAGAGGCACGCCTGTAATTGAACCAGAGCATTTACGACTCGCCCACACCTCACGGTCAACCATCAGTGAATCGAATGTGATTAATAACTTGTTGCATGCTATAATTCAATCTTTTGCAGGGCTCTTGCACAATCTAAAAAAATATTTAATGAGATTATCATAGAGGGAGAAATGTAGCAACTAGAGTACCTTATCACTGAGTGTAAACAAGATGGAGCTGGTATAAAGGAGGGGCAGCTTTATCTTTTCTGCTTATTCCCTCATAACGAAAGTCAAACTACTGAGACTGGCCATACTTCAGGGGCCTTCTTTGCATGCCACTGGTGAAAAGGCACTTTGCTTTTCCCCCACTGAACACATCCTAGGTGTATTTTCAGTTTTGCTAAGTGTCAATCTATTGTAGAACTTTTGAGCCTAAGTTTAAGTCTATATTCAGGGGCCATATTTATACAAAATTGTACTTTTTAAACTTCTGTTTTTTAAAATTGATTTATTGTTTAGGTTGTTTTTGTCTTTGTCGTAACATCTAGATAAAATTGATTTGTTTTTTTTATTAAGTGTATATAAGCACTATGTTGTAACCCATAGCAGTGCATAGTTTGGAAAATAAGGTTTTCAGTTGATACTGGGACTGGACATGTGACAGCCTTGTGACTAGGTTATATGCAACTTTCCATTGAAACTTTTATTATTGTATTTAAGGATGGTGACATTTTCTGTCCTAACTGTCAAAAAGTCTATAAACTCTTATGAAAGGTTGAAATTTTTCTCTTTCCCTGAGACCAGTGTTGAAGCTCCACGGAGCCTTGAAATTGGTCACATTCTTTCAGAGCAGTGTGTTTTTCTTAGGTAGCCTCTCTTGTGCACAGGAATAATGCCATCTGTGGCGTGACTAAAAAGAGAAAAGGCTGGACATGCAGGCTTCCCCTTTTCTGTTTCACTCATTTTAGACATAATAGGTGGTGAAGGGGTGAGTTTCATAATACTTATGGTTTGTCTGTCATTTCTTTTAAAAAAGACAACTATACTAACATTAATGGTTGGGAGTGTGTATGTTTGCAGCAGCTTGTCTGTGGCCGTGTGAATTCCACAGTGCATCAGTGCAAACCTCAACTTGTTGGAAGGAACATGTTGGATCAGACCTGAAATAAATTCAGAGGCTGTTGAGAGAGAACAGTAGCATGAACTTGAAAAAACATTCTGTCTTCACAATCTATAAGCTTCAATAATATATTGGTTAAAAGTTTGACATCTATTAATATTTTCTGATTTTTATTATGCATTGAATTTCATTGTGCTATTCTAGTAGAAACAAGAAAATGTATGTCATTTTGCTGAATAAGCCTTCTTAAACAGACCATCTTTCATTAGTCCACAAGCTCATTTCCTGGTCTATATCCTGACTTGTGGTGTCTGGTGGTCAGGATTTGGGGTGTGTGTATTGAATTTTGGGAAGTGACCTCAGGTTTCCTTTATGGGGATTCAAGGTGCTGCAGTGGAGCTCTTGGCAGCTGGTGGCTTCCTTCACCTCTGCAGGAGAAAATGATTGGGTGAAATTAGATACTTTGAAACAGGACGTCAGTCATTGATCTCCTGTTTGTTTAGCCCCACTCGCCATCCCCCATTCTCTTACTCTTGCTAGCACTTCTCTTTTAATTTTATGCAATGTTTGTATTTATTTCTGTGTGTTTATAGGTTGAAATACTTATTTACCATGTAAATAATGCACTTATGCCAGTGAAATTGTGATGGCTACTATTTAGGGCTATTTTGAAGTACTTCAACCCTGGGGTTTTTGCATCAGCCATTAGAGTGCAGTCCTTACATCTAATTAGTTCTCTTCCAGACAGTTATGGCCCATGTCCAGGCCCCTATCTTTCTTCAATAGCTTTGGGAGATCTATCCTGCTGATCTTCTGACAGAAAAGATATAGTCACGCTGTGTGATTTGTTCTCAGAAAGACACTGAGCCAAAAGGATGAACCTTTTTATTTTATTATCAGTTGCTCTAGTCTACATGTGAGCAAACATGACACCAGCATACAAATGCCCTTTTGGCCCAATGACCATATTTGCCATCATCCCACTTTGATATGTTGTAATGTAAATAAATTTCAAATATTTCCTTAAAAATCCTGGCCAAATCAAATAATAATCAAGCTTGCAATAACATGGGGACTAATCCAGTATGAATTCCTTCAGGATTACCAGTGCATTGGCACTAGTGCAGTCTGATATGCAAATATTATTTTTTCAAGAAAACATACATAAATAATTGTCAGTAAACAATGCAACATATTAAATAAAGGACAAAAAATACATAATGAAGCCTACCAGCTTTTTTATGTGAATTAAGAAGCAAGTGTTACAGCCAGAGGCTCCAGAAGAACCATCAAGAACTATCCAATGCCCCTTGCATTACACTCATTCATAGTAATCCTGAAGTGTTCCCAAATTTACCCGGAGGAGTGGCATGCATGAATGTGACCACCCAAAAATTTGTCCTGGATCTTTTTCTCCTAGTACCGTAGTTAATGTGTGGTTTTTATCTTACTCTGTTGAAATAAATGCTAAGACAGGATTATTAGCCATAATGACTTCCCAACACTTAATGCACATCCACATCTGTTTAGCACAACAGCAAATGATGTAAGCTCATGGGAGATGAGGCATAATTAGACAAACTGTGCATACATGTTTCCATTCTGTAAGAGTGCACATGATTTGGAGATCCATTTGGAGCCCTAGACCTTAACAACAGTCAACCTGTTATGTTATTGTCTTTTTACAATGGACTTGTTTAACCTAGCCAACCCACAGAGTGGTGAACTGCAGAGTGTGATAATGGGGCAATTTTGTATAATTGTCCTAAATGTTGTTTCTTGGCCTCATGCAATGTTCAGCCTTAGGATGGTAGGGGTCCATCATGGTCAAATGGCTCAGACAGATAAGCCATTCTATGATAAATGAGATATCTACTGTGGCGTTCTCATTAGACAATAAACATTAGTTAATAACCCTAGACCCATTCTTAAACCCACAGATTCTGGTGTGTATTGGCAGGGTGTGAGCATGGGATGGCACTGCTAAGGAGAGAAGACATTGCTTTGTGGAGAAACTGAGTAGTAGTTTTCTCTCTTGGTAAGAGACCTCACAAGCACTTGGCTTCTTACAGGAGCCCATAAATGGGATAAAGATTTCTTAATGTATCTATAAAAGGACGATGGCTTGTGAGGGTGATCTGATGTAGAACAGAAGGCCGGTGCTTTAGATATTGCTTCATAGACTTGGGCACCAGGACAGGAGAATAATCAGGGGGATCATTTATTGAAAACATTGCAATGACCATTGTCAGTTTATTACAGATCAGTTATTGAAAAATATAATATCTAAGTCATACATAATTAAGTAAATGATGACTGTGTTTTTTTTATCCAAAACTAGGTCCTATGTATCTCAGATTTGTTATTAATACTTTTGGTGGTAGTAGTTGCAAGATAAGCATTCATTTACTTATTAGCCGCTCTTTTGTGCACCATTTAAACTATGGATTTTAAGTTTTCAAGTGAGGCGTAAAAATACTCAACAGACTATTTTAAAGCCCTTAACCTTATACATTCTAGGGTGTTTTGATACAAGTTGGTTAAAAATAAACTAGTCGTCAGCCTATGTTTTGAATAAGGGAGTCATGGCGATTCGTCAATTGACATTTAATTATTATTATATTATAACCTATCTACCATACTGTAGATTATTGTAAACAAAAGATTTTTTTTTTCTTTTATTAATGTTTATGTGAAAATTATTTTTATTATTTTGAAATATCTAGTGTTTTCCCGTCTGGCTTGCAGAACATAGGGTTATGGTAACTTTTAAGGCCATTTTTTTTTGTCTTGGTGGCATTTTGTGTTTGAATAGCAGTCATTTGTGCTTGACCATGTATATAATAATGTTACCAGTGACATTGTGTTTTGCATTGTTGAATGATAATGTGACACAAGGTGATAAGATGATGAATGTAGCTTTGTTCCCATAAAGACAGAAACGATTGCTCCCATAAAGACAGAAGTGTTAATTAAAAAATAATAAATAGCTTTTACCTGCTTTGAGGACCTGCACTCTATTGCCAAAAGTATTTGCTCACCTGCCTTGACTTACATTTAGCTGCTAGATCATAGAAACCCATTCCATGAAGCTTCCTGTGCACTGTTCTTAAACTAATCTGAAGGCTACATAATGTTTGGAGGTCTGTAGTGATTGACTCTGCAGAAAGTGGCTGAGTTGGTGTATTACCCAAACACTTCCATTTTCTTATGATGCAGCTGACAGTCGACTGTGGAATGTTTACAAGTGAGGAAATTTAACGACTGTATTTGTTGCACAGGTGGCATCCTATCACAATTCTGCACTGAAATCCTGAGAGTGACCCATTCTTTTACAAATGTTTGTTTAAAAAAAAAAAGTGCATGCGTAGGTGCTTGATTTTATATACCTGTAGCCATGGAAGTGATTGGATTCTGATAATTTGGATGGGTGAGCCAATACTTTTGGCAATATAGTGTACATTGAGGACCTTATGTTGGGGGGGGGTGGATAGTACTAAGTAATGATTTGCAGATAAACAGTCATGAATCTTGAGACGTAAAATGTGTGAATAAAGTCATATTTCATCAGAATCATTGCCTTTTGTGTGTACTGTGTTTAAAATCAAGTGAGGTGATATAAATAGAGGAAATCATTTGTGTGTTTGACAAAATGCTGCATTTGAAATATATTTGACAATTATTAGATAAAAATCTTATCAAAATCTGACTTGCAGTGTGTGGTATCAGTCTTATTTTGTTAGATGTAGTCAAACACACAGTATATTTAATATATTTTGTTTTTGTAGTCATTGTGGTCATAATCCATGACTGGGGTCTTGTAATAAACAGGATATTAAATTCATACTATGAATGAACACAGTTAAGGACAAAAAAATGCTGGTTTATTTGTGACAGTGAAATTGCAGAGATGGAGGAATGAGAGAGAGCTGCACAGACATGCCACAAAGAGATCTCCAGGCATATAGGGAAATTTTGTCCATTTGTTTCCATAAGCATATGTGCTATTGCCAAGAGTTCATTTTGGGTAAATCATTTTTATTGTTCTGATTCTATTAGCCTGACTAAATAGGACAACAAAATGGTAAGCATGATTAAGATAAATGGGGCAAGACTTGACTGAGGTGGTTGAGATCTTACTACAGAGAAGCCAGACATAAACGCAGGAGTCAGAGTGCTGTGACTATGAGGTAATGTCTCTTCCCCCCTCGCTGGCACACGCGTGGCCCTGTGTCTTAGACTGTGGGACGACTTGAGGAATTATAGGGGGAAGGGGCCATAGCAGCTTGATTCATCGGCACCTTTGAAGTGAGTTCATTCCAGCTGTAAGGCGTGGCGTGCTGTGTTTCTGAACCAATGACATAGTTTACACACTGCAGATATGAATAAAGATAATACAAATTCTCAGTTTTTGAAAATTCTTCTCAACAAAAAGATTTCTTCAGTTCTTACTTTTCCTGATAACATATTTCTTTTTTGAGTATTTGCATTAAATGTGGCAGAAAGAAAAGATGGAAGGTGGTCCAGTTTTCATGGGTCTGCTGAGACTCAAAATAGGATATTGGCCAAAATGTTTGAGTCCAAGCCACATTTTCTTGGTTTAATCTTCAAATGAAATGTTTATTTATATTATTGTGTTTAGTGTGTATTCTGTCCAGGGGCATTTTGGACAGTTATCAGCGATTCAAAAAGGTCTGATTTGTTTGTATAGGGCACTAATCTTAGTGTATTAATGCTGTTTATTGATGATGGCTAAATGAAATATATAAATTAACATACTGGACCTAAGTTCTAAATAGTATCTAGCACCCTTTTTTGCTGAAATGTAGTATATTTGTATTTAATTATAAGCTGTCAGCATAAAAAATTATCGCCTTTCTATTTTTATTTTTTTTGTCCATCTGTATTCATCTATACCCTGTTTGGAGGAGGAGCTGTATGTTTGCACTCAGAAATTTGTGCCAGATCATAAATTCCAGGCACCATAGTCAATGTTCTAGGTAAAGTATTTGTAGAGTATCAGTCAGCACATTTGTTACGTAGCAGTAAATGTTCCGGAATTCACTGTGGGTGTATTAATGATGTAGGTTTCATGTGTTTGTATGTTTTAGTTTAATTTAACTTTATTTACATAGCGAGAGATAATGAGCGAACCAGTTTATGGCATGTAAAGTGGAATTACGTCCTTGTTTTCTCATAAACCCTCAATCAAAAATTAGGTTACCGTTTCTTCTAATCTCTTCTGGAATAACATTGACTGACTAAAATTCATAGGAAATATGGCCTGTTTAGACACAAGTGATGACACCAGCACTGGAAAAGAAATGTGCCAGATCATCAATTCCAGTGTTTCGCTCTGGCGAACACTGGTGACAGGAAAAAATACAAAAGAAAAAACTAACTGTTTAATGCCGATGGGAGTTACAACAGAATATGCAGGGCTTTTTTCGAGTGAATCTTTGTTTGTTTTACCTCTGTCATATTCTTTAGTGGTCATTAACTGGTGGAAAGTAGTCCAGATGCAGGTCCAAAAAAGCAATTCAGCAAAACAAATTGAATAGCAAATCTTTGTTTTTACCATTGTAAATAATTATGTATTACAAATTATTTTTTTAAGGACGAATGTAGGATGTGAGTACTGTGTAAACTAGGTCATGACGTGAAATGGCCAAACGTGACGTATAATAAATTTTTAAAAAAGCACAAGCGGTCAAGGCACAATAATGGGCAAATATATACTAGAAATGAACACATGCAGTGATGATCAGAAAAACAAGTGTATACTATGCCAGATTTAGCAATTCAGTAATCACGGTAACAGTTATTAGGGTTTGTATATACAAGGATATACATGATTCTACATGCATAGATTACAGAGGGAGATAAATATGCGTATGATAAAGTAGGCCTTGCTACAAACATTGACGGGTCTTAAAGTAGCCAGAACTGTAGAAGGAGATAAAGAAATCAAAAAGTAATCAGGAGGTGTTCATGGTCCTATTCTCTGAGAGAAGCTTTTAACAGGAATACAAATAAGAAAACGTACGGAATTCCATAGTTTATTTAGCCATTTGAACAAAGGGGTGTTGAATGATTTTATGCAGTTTTTGATAATTCCAGGAAAGTGTTACTGAAACCTATTTGTGATGTTACAAGTTGAAGCCAGTCGACACTGGGTCACATAGCTATGTGTGTTTTATGCAAGACTCAGCTGAAAGAGACATAAACAAATGGTCTAGATGAGAGGTGAAAGCAGCTGTTGTAATGACTGCTCTTCCTGAACAATTCTTTCATTGTCTTCTTGATCTGCTATTGCCAAATGTCTGTCTGTCTTTTGAGTTTATCTGTAAGTATTTTTGTGTAAGTATTAGTAATAGGCTATTCATTTGTCAGTGTCTCAATTTTTTGTTAGATGGTGAGAAGTATTTGCTTGGTCATAACAAAGTCTGTGTTTGCTCAAGCTGATGGAGGGTTATATGTTTAGAGTAGACTTTAAATAATAGTCAAACTTTTTAAGGCCTAGATTGTTTCATTTCATCTTGGTATTATTCACCAACGAATATAAACACTCGTACCAAAAAATTAAAATATGGAAAAGTTGATTAATTTCCAATTGTGGTGACCTTAGATTTAAAAAAAAAAAAAAAAAAAAAAAAAAAAAAAGCAGAGTTTACCAACACCTACACCAGACATTGCACCCTAAATCATGACTGACTGTAAATATTGCACACTTGAGCTCAAGCAGTTTGGGTTCTGTTTTTCACCTCTTTCTCCAAATCCTTTGATGAAAGGCACACGTTCATCTGAAAAGAGGACCTTGGACGGTTCAGTCCATTTTCTTGGCCCACCTGTGCTTCCTAAGTTGGTTCAGGTTTAGAAGTGGCTTGGCCTAAGGAACCGGACAGTTGTAGCCTATGTCCCGGATGCGTCTGAATATGGTGTTTTTTGAGGCTGTGACCCCTGAATCATTCCACTCTTTCTGAATCTCTGCTTTAATCTTCTGTTTTTAATAATCTTCTGAACTCAGTCATTTCTTTTGCTGGTGCATCTTCTCCGGCAACATTTTGTCCTTCCCTAACGCAGTTTGGGTTGATTTTCTGTACAGTGTTTGAATTTTAAAATCCTGTTTTCAAGAGTTTTATGCGCTGGAAGCTCAAATTGTCACTCAAAGTGATGAAAGAGAAAATAAATGATAAAGTTGAGGTTAACTGCAGTTCTGGTGCATTAACCTAAAGGTTTGATTCTGTTATATCCATTCATATGTCATGGGTAATTGCTTTCAGTTGCATGTATCTGAATCTGGGCATAATCTTCAGAAAATTAGTTTGCTGACCAAGCAATTTGTGCTTCTTTGGTCTGTTACTTTCTGAAATATTGCTTAAAAATCAGTATTAAGACTGAGCCAAGCCAAACTGACTGCATTCTCTCTGTGACTAAGGGTGCACTCATACTGAACACGGTTCCCTTGATTTTGGCCAGAGCGTAATCGTCCGAACTCCCACAATGGTTTGTACTCACATTGCTCTACTAAAGAATTGGGCCCAGTCTCACTTTTGTGTTCACAGTGTGACTGTTTATGGAGAAAGTTGTGTATATGTGTCAGTGGTTGTACTGGCTTTGAGGAGTTTTTATTTGTTTTTCTTCACACTGAGACATGGGGCTCTTGGAAGTTTTTCTGGGATTTGCAATGGAACACTGTTACAAAGCAGGTTTACAGAAGTTATATTCAGCATAGAAATATTTGATTATTCTATGAACCTGCAAGCAGCCTGCACCTTTTGAAGCTTTAGGCAATGTGCATCATGAAATATTGTGGAGCGAGAATAGTTAAAGCTTTATAAGATATAAAGATAAGAATTTGATAGTCAATATGGAATTTAATTGGAATTCAATAAGGGTAATTAAGATAGGGGTTAAATAATCATATAATTTAATTATAGTAAGAACTCTGCCTGCAGCATTTTGCAACTGAAGCTTTCGATTTCACCTGCTGGAGCATCCAGACAACAATGCATTAAAAATAATCCAATCTGGATTAACAAGGGCATGAAGAAGTGTTTAATCATTATGGAGTGTCTGTATTTCTTATCTTAACAATTTCTCTAAGATGAAAGAATGCTGTCCTGGTGATGTTTTCTACATAAGCTTCAAATGAGAGATGAGCCAGAAATAACACCAAGATCTTTTACTGCTTCACAGGTAATTAATTTGAACAGTAGTAGTCATCCAAAGTTACTACAAAATCAGAAATCCGTTTGTTTTATTAGAGTTAAGAGGATCCCAGCATGCATGTCTTTGATCTTTTATAAATTATGACTTTCGGGATACGCAGATTACAAAAAAATTTAGAGGGAGCACAGATTTCTAACTGACAATACTGTTCAATTTTCATACATGAGTGCGTGTTTTTTTTATTTTTATTTTTTATAATAATAATTGATACTTAGCAGTGTGCTGATTAAAAATAGTATTACCACTTACGTTTTTCTTTAAATTGTTGTAAAATTTACTGAGATTTAATCGCACTGAATGAAGATTTTTATGGCGAGAACAGATGTTTATAACTGTATATCACTGTTTATTACACATTATGTAATAACTTATATTGTGTAGCCAACAAATTGACCAAAATGAAATTTTTATAGAAAACAAATATTGCAATTTTTTATCTTTTACATCGCGATCATGCCAACAGTTCAGACACGTTGCGAGAGGGGTATGTGTGTGTGTGTGTATGATTGGGTCAGTAGTACAACTGATGTCGTTCGCACTCGGGCGCAATTGCGAGCGTCTCTTGGCCTAGCCTATTGAACCACACCCTCTTTCAATTGTGCCAGAGAGCGATTTTGCATGCTATGCCCAAGCTTGATTAGCAGCACTTGCATTACACAAACAAACCGCGCTCTGGATGTCGATCGTGTCCGAGCAAGATTGAGATGGGTTAGTACAACTTGGACACCTTTTGTTTTGATTACAGCTGTGCACACCCTTGGCATTCTCTCTTCATGTGGTAGTTACCTGGAATATTTTTCAGTTAAAAGCTGTGCCTTTTTCAAGAGAGAATTTCTTAAATGTCCTTTTGGGTTTGAGACCATTCGTTGTGTTGTAAAACGATTATAGTTGGTATACAGTGAATAGCCCTATTTGAGTATTGTTCTAATCCATAGTATGGCAAGAACAACTTATTAAAGTAAAATAACAGTCCATCATTACTTTAAGCAATGAATGTTAGTCAATCTGAAAAATTTCAAAAACAGGGTCCATAAAGACATGGATGACATAGTCTGGTGTGAATGAACCTGACTGGCTTGCACCTGACCTTAACAAATGGTCAAAAATTCATGTGTAAACACACCTAACCTTGTGGATAGCCTTTCCAGAACAGTCAAAGCTGTTCTAGCTGCAAAAGATGGGCCGCCGTTATATTGAACCGTTTGGATTAGATCATATTTGAGTCAAGGCAGGTGAGCTAATAATTTTTGGAAAATATATTGTACGTTTCAACATTGATGGTATCCTTCTAGATGTGTAAGCTCATACCTCAGGCCTCTTAACTGAGCACTGATAACTTGGATCGTCCTTCTCTTTAGTTCAAATGACGCGGCGTCCCTGATTTACATAAAGACCTTTTGTTTTGTCTGACGACGGAACAGTTTCCCGCTTTGCTACAGTTTATTATAAATGAGCCTTGGCTCAGAGATGTCTGCACTTATGGATGTTGTTTAGATACGGCTTTTTATTTAAACGATAGAGTTTTAGCTGGCAATGGCAGATGCCATAGTGAATTGTGTTCACAGATAATGTTCTCTGGAAATATTTCTGATCCTATTTTTTTTTATTTTCAATACAGAAGCATTGGCAACAGGTTATTAGCATGACTGAGTATAAAAATATCATCTTTGAGTGGCAGCGGCTCTTAGAAGTAAAGATGGGAAAAGGATCACCAATCCCCCTAATTGTGTGCCGAAAATAGTGGAGCGATGTCAGAAAGGAGGTCGACAGTGTCAAATGTCAACAAGTTTGAACATCATCTACAGTGCATATCATCAGATATGAAATCTCTGTGCTTAAGGGTCAAAGCCAGAAAACCATACTGGGTACCCGTGATCTTTAGGCCCTTAGACGGCACTGCATCACATACAGGCTTGCTTCTGTATTGGAAATCACAAAATGAGCTCAGGAGTATTTCCAGGGAACATTATCTCTGTGAACACAATTCACCGTGCCATTCGCCGTTGCCAGCTAAAACTCTATAGTTCAAAGAAGAAGCCGTATCAAAACAAGATCCAGAAGCGCAGACATCTTCTCTGGACCAAGTCTCATTTAAAATAGACTGTAGAAAACTGTTCTGTGGTCAGACAAATCTAAATTTGAAGTACTTTAATGAAAATTAGGGACGCCGTCTAAGGTCCAGAGCACTTCGAAAGAGGTTTCCTTTCAGAATATTTATTGGCTGCACTCATCTTTCTTTCACTTGCAATCAGTCTTTCTGTCCCTGCAGCTAAAAAACACACCCAAAGCACGATGCTGCCACCACCATGTTTATTGTTCAGATTGTGTTGGGCACGTGATGAGCAGTGCCTGGTTTTCTCCACAATGCTGTTTAAAATTAACTTCAAAATTTTCAATCTTTGTCTCATCAGACCAGAGAATCTCATATCTCATAGTCTGGCAGTGTTTCATTTGTTTTTTTGGCAAACTCTATTCGGGCTTTAATATGTCCTTCACTAAGATGAGGCTTCCATTGGGCCATTCATGCTATAAAGCCCTGACTTTAGGGTTGCCGCTGACTTTAGGGTTGCCGTGATGGTTGACTTTGAGGAACCTTTCTCCCATCTCCTTACTGCATCTCTGGAGCTCAGCCACAATGATCTTTGGGTTCACCTTTACATCTATCACCAAGGTGATTGCTCAGTTTGGTTGGACGGCCAGGTTTAGGAAGTGCTCTCTACAGCTCATCCAGGTCCCTCTGGATTTTTGCTTACTGATCTTGATCTTGATTATTTTGACCCCACCTGAGATCTTGCATGGAGAGATTATCAATGGTCTTGTATATCTTTCGTTTTTTAGAAATCTTTCCACAGTAGTTAATAAATTCACACCAACAATAAACAATAACCTGCTTGCCTATTGTATATTCACTCTTCCTAGCCTGGTGCAGGTCTACAGTTTTCTTCCTGGCTTCTTTTGACAATATTTTGGTCTGGGCCATGGTTGAATTTAGAGTCTGACTGTTAGACAGGCGTCTTTTATACAGATAAAATAATCAAACAGGTGCTATTAATACAGGTACAGAGTGGAGTTCAAGAGAGCTTCTAAAAGAAGTTGTTACAGATCTGTATGAGCCAGAATTCTTGTTTGTGGGTGCCCAAATACTTATTTTCCACCGTAATTTACAAAAAAGTTCTTTAAAATCCAACACTGTTATTTCCTTGATTTTTTTTTTTTTTTTTTTTTGCTCCCATTTCATCTCTCACAGTTAAGGTGTACCTATTATGAAAATTACAGACCTCTCTGATTTAAATATAAGAACAAGCACAATCAGTGGCTTACTAAATAGTTTTTGGACCCACTGTATGATGTATATGCAGTTTAGCATAACCAATCAGGTTATTGTTTTTTGTGTGTGGAATACTGTTAGAAGCCACTGAAGAATCTGTAGGATTCTATAACTCTTTGCATAAGAAAAAAAACAGTATGTAGCAGTCTCTTTAAACATGATGCAGTGGTTATTTACTGTTAAAACTTATGCTAATAAAGCATTTGACTTTAAACGGCACAATTATTGTCGCTCTTACAGGCAAATAGAAAATGGGGTTGGGGGGAAGCAGAATTCTTTTCCTTGAAGCACTTTTCCGGATTTTTTTTTAACATGGGTGGATGTTTTTTGACCCTTCAATTATGCTGCTTTTCAATCCAACTAAACTTGTTTTGCAGAGCTTAAGGTCATCGCCACCCCTAAAAGCTGCGCTTAGGAGCCACTATCCACTATGTGGTCATTCATTTGTACTGTTTGAGTTTATTATTCTTGCCTCCTGAAATTCATTGTATACATTAGTTTCAGCCTCATTCTGTTATTGCACAGGCGTATAGTAATGACAAGTGCCCTGGTGTTTAAACAAGCTTTGATATGTTATGTAGTAAACCACCACTCAAATTTAGAAGCCCACCCTTGGCTCCAGGAAATGGTCTTCAAATACCCCTCGCAGTTGCCAGACCACTGCACTGTGTACTTATTTTGTGCCCAGCATAGGGATAAATACACATAACATTGCCACAAACCTCTGCAGTGCCATGCTTAATTACTCAGGCTGAATTGAAAACCTTCAGGCTGGAAACACAGCTGGCCACTTAAATACCTCTTGTAACAGATCCATTGGTCATTAGGTCACTCATAGTACTTCATTTCCTATTACGTTTGTCAGAGAATTACTGAATAAAATAAATCTTTAAGCCAATTCAGTTAAAAATACTTCATTCTGTGACATTCTCTAACTTGTCAGTACATCAAACCTTGAAGTAATGTTCACTTATGTTATTAGTTACAAATAGTAATATTTCCAAAACTATTTGCTAACCTATCCAAATGATCAGAAATAGGTGTTCCAATCTCTTCCTTGGCCACAGGTGTATGAATGCTTCAGCATACCAAGACATTATTTACAATTCCATGCTCCCAACTTGGTGGGAACAGTTTGGAGCTGGCCCCTTCCTCTTCCAACATAACTGTGCCCCAGTGCACAAAGCAAGGTCCATTATGAAGTCTTGTATGAATGAACTTGATTGGCCTGCACAGAGTCCTGACTTTAATCCGATTGAACATATTTTGTGATGAATTATAGCGGAGACTGCGAGCCAGGCCTTCTCATCCAGCATCAATGTGTGACCTCACACATTGCTCTTCTGGAAAAATGGTCAAAAAGTCCCATAAACACACTCCTAATTCTTGTAGACAGCCTTCCCAGACGAGTTGGAAACTGTTCTAGCTGCAAAGGTCAGAGCCAAATTATATTGAACCCCATGGATTAGCTTATGTGAGTCAAGGCAGTTGAGTGAATACTTTTGGAAATAAAGTACACTTCTAAAAAAAAATAAAGGGAACACTCACACTATAACTCCAGGTAAATCAAACTGTCCACTTAGGAAGCAACACTGATTGACAATTCATTTTACATGCTGTTGTGCAAATGGAAGAAAACAGGTGGAAATTATTGCAATTAGCAAGACACACTCAATAAAGGAGTGGTTCTGCAGGTGGGGACCACAGACCACTTCTCAGTACCTATGCTTTTTGGTCATTTTTAAATGTTGGTGGTGCTTTCACACTTGTGGTAGCATGAGACGGACTCTACAGGCCAGTACACCAGGAGATGTGGAGGAGGCTGTAGGAGGGCAACAACCCAGCAGTAGGACAGCTACCTTTGCCTTTGTGCAAAGAGGAACAGGAGAAGCACTGCCAGAGCTTTGCAAAATGACCTTCAGCAGGCCACAAATGCGCATTTGTCTGCACAAATTATTAGAAACCGACTCCATGAGGATGGTATGATTTATAGTACAGCTTACATTTTATATCAAATTATGCTAGAACCATGGGGATCACAATGACTGGCAGTTTTCTATTTATATTATAGTTCATCTGACATCACTAAAGACCTTATTACCAGTGTATGAAGAGGTTCAGCAGCACACCTGAATTTTTTTCAGTTTAGGCATATTGGAGCTAAGAAAATATGGCTAGAGTTGGAGGACTCTGCTGACAACTGTTTGGATATAGAAATCCAAACCTATTGCTTTTCGGTAGATTGATGGCAAATGGAGGACAGTGACGACAATGGCCATGTTTGGTCATAAATCTGATCTGAATGGCTAGTGGGAAAGGGAGGAGAGTATGGTTCCATGGGATTAGGATCATGTTTGTTTATTCTGAGTGGAATAATATACTTGTGACCTCTAGTACAGTCATCGTTTACCCCAGCACTCTCCTCTTCCATCCAGCACCAGAGACCTCCTGTAGTTTCTCTTCTTATTCACACTGCTCTTCCATTTCAACTGTACTCATATTTCAAATGATTCTCCACACGTCATTGTTGGTTTGTTCAGACTTCTCTCCATTGTGCATCCCTAATTATGTCCTTCCCTCCCCAATTTCTGCATTCCTTTTGCACACTAAGGTCTTGCTGGCAAATGCCGCAGCAGTGTGTAGATTAAACTGCTTTTTTTTAGCCGGTGACTCTACAAAACCAACTTTGGCATGCTGAACCTGACTGCATACTTTTGTCAATGAAAGCCAGATGTTAAATTGTAATGTATGACAGTTTTTTTTTCAAGTAGGCCAACAGGAATGCCCTATTTTGATCATTTATGCAGTTATCAATAGAATTTAAAACTAAAAAAGCTGTTTCTTTTATGGAATTCGTGGGTATTGTCTGGAAGTTTGAATATCTTGAATATTTACCTGCTCAGTTGACCGAACGATTACATCTGTCATTGTTTGTACACATTCAATAACCAGATAATGGCAAGTTATTATTATTTTTTTTTTTTATCAGACATGCATAAAATCAACATTTGCCAATGCTTAGGATCTGAAATGTAATTTTTGTTTGTCTCTAATATTTATGTAGACCTGAAGATTGACTCATTATAAAGTAGAGCAGTATCTCCTCCAGGACCTACAAGCATCGTATTTTTAATTATTGGTTTATTAACGTCATCTTCAACATCGATAGCCATGTTGACCACAGGAACAAGGTCATATTCATACACAAGTTTTACATCTTGTACTCAAGTCGTAGACATATACAAGTTAGTGAGAATTAACATCTCCAAGCATGTACCTAGCATGCATGTCTTTATACTGTGGGAGAAAAGCAGAGCACCCGGAGTAAACCCATGCAAACACGGAGAGAACATGCAAACTCCACACAGAAATTTACAGGTTGCCCCACCAGAGGATCAAACCCGGGTCTTCTTTCTGTGAGGCCAGCACTATCTATGCACAGTGCCACCGTGCCAACAAGCATCGTAACTAATATCTAGAGGCAGGTTTTTAATACGCTGTTTCAATTTGCTCTGATTATACATTACAATAAATATTGCAGAGCTCTATGATTTAAGGTGTTAATAGTGCTTATATTAATATTTAGTCAAGTGGATAAAATAATTTATTTATAGTGACAGTAAAAACATCGAAAAGTGCAATGATACAAAGTAAACCTTTATATTTTTACATTTGGTTGCAATGTCTTTTGAAATATTTAAATAACTATCAGTGACGAGCAAAGGAACGCAGTATAGACAAATTGTGTTGTGCTTAATGGATCTTCTATCAGGACCAGAAGAAATTAGACCTTAAAGCAATGTTTTGAATTGTGATCTAAAATACAGGCTCAGAGGGATGAAAACATGCATTACAGGTCATGTTTGTTATGGAAGCAGTACCAGTGTCTACATGAAATCCCCACAGCATGACCGTTTTGGCAGTGGGTCAGTAATGGTTTGGGGTGGCATTTCTTTGGAGGGCCGCACAGCCCTTCATGTGCGAGCCAGAGGTAGCCTGACTGCCATTAGGTACAGAGATGAGATCATCAGACCCCTTTGCTCTGAGAGACAATAGATTTACACTGTGGTAAATTCCAGGAAAATGACAAATCACATAGCTGATTAATGACAGTCCACATAACAAGTTGTCATTACGATTCCTTGATGTTTGACATTTATGGCGACCAGTACCACCCCCAGTAGCTGTAAGCAGTCTTTTAGAGCTCAGGACAATGACAGGTTAGACCTTGTGTATGTCTGTTCCTTTGCCTAACAACGACCGCACACCCATAAAAAGCAGAGTCAGCTCTGATATCAGGCTGCGCAGTTGGCTGTTAATCCTGAAAATAACGTCTGCTTATGCAGTTATTTGTCATCCAAGATAATAAAGACCCTGCTGCTAATCTCTTAACCCCATAAATAGACTTGTTAAATACAGTGATGTCTCAGGATGTTAGCAGATAGCTTTATAATAATTTTAATTATTTTTATCAAAGTACTGTAAAACTTGGATTTATATTTGTGCAGTTATCAAATTAGTCATTTATATGAATGTTTTGAATTTATTTTTATAATTTATGTAGGAACTTGTATTATGTAGGAACAAACAGACTAAATAAAGTACCTATAGTTATTCAGATAGTAAGGTTTCGTAATAAGATGTGTATTTTGCATAAGTTGAATTGCAAAACAGTAAAAATAGTAACGGAGTCTGTACCTTTACATTTTTTGACACAGGAAACTTTTCATGGCATTTTTTACAAATAAATCGTCTCTCTCATAAGATTAATAAGTGAGGGAATGACTCGCATTGATGACAGGAACTGACCTGTTGTGAAATCAATATCAAATATGCTTTTAAAGCAATATTTTACTTTCTGTAAGAGAGTATGCCCTCCTTGTACTTTAATACAGTGGTGCTTAAAAGTGAGCGAACTCTAAGTTTTTATATTTCTGCATAAATATGACATAAAACCTCATATCTTCACACAAGTCCTAAAAGTAGATAAAGAGAACCCAGTTAATGAGAACAAATGAGAGGGAAAGTATGTGAACCTCTAGCCTATGCAGTTAATTTAAAGGTGAAATTAGTCGGGTGTTTTAAGACAATTTTATGACAATCAGGTGTGAATAGACACCCTGCTAGAAGAGGTATCTATTAATGTCTGCTCTTCCACATGTGTGTAGAAGTGTATCATGGCACAAACAAAGTAGGTTTCAGAGTTTCATTCAGACAATGACCTTAAGCACACAAGTCTTTCTACCAAAGAATAGTTAAAGAATTGCATGTTTAGTTGCAGTTATTGCTGCACAGTGGGCTCACACCAGATACTGAAAGCATCACATATACTTTTGACACTCTCAAATATGTCATTTCATTGTTTTCCTTAATAAATAAATGACCAAGTGTAATTTTCTCATTTGTTTAAATTGATTCAGTTTAGGGGTCACAAACTTTAAAACGCCACTATATGCGAGAAATAATTGGAAAATGTGTTGGCAAAATGCTGGGCTATGTCAAGCTACCCGATCACACATTGTACAGTTCCTTAGAAATAATTCTACACGTTGATCTCTGTGAGCATTATTATTTCAAAGGGTGTTCACTTGAGGTTTTGATGATGCATTGAAACACGCTGCTCCAAAATGTTCCACAGGTGTTTAGGCGCGTTAGGTTCGGATCAGGGCTTGTATGCTGTGGATAGGGATAGAGTGATCCTCGAAGAGATTACTGCTATGAGAAATGTTCCATTGTAAGATTTGATTTGAAATGAATTTTACACTAAATGGGAAAGCAGTTGGAACATGTCAGATGAAATGAATACATGAATGTGCAGATTGAATAAAAGTATGCCCTTATTTTACCTTTGT
>JAOUQV010000040.1:10404274-10425931 GCA_028565295.1 Aspidoras spilotus
CTCTTACCCTGCTAATTGAACCTTCACACTCTGCTCTTACTGGTGCAATGTGCAATTAATGAAGACTGGCCACCAGGTTTATCCAATTTAGCCATGAAAACTCCCACACTAAAATGACAGGTGTTTCAGTTTCATTGTCTAACTCATGTGTATATATGTATGTGTGTTTAAGCTAACATGAATATTTGGTTGTTTTGAAACAATAGCTAGATGATTTAATGGGTACATTTTTTAATATAGGAGATATAGTATGAATTAAAGTATGTGATCTGACTCGGTTTAGATATATTTTAGGGAAGTTATAGCTCTTATGTTTGTCTTAAACTTCACCATGTATTCTTTTTTTCATTTATTTAAATAAACTTCATATTTTAGATCGGTGCGTAGCGTTGCATTATGTATGGAAAGATGATATACAAAAACATTATCTGTTAGAGGTACCCATTATTGTTTTAGTAAATCTAAAAGTGCTACAAGTTCTTAACACAGAGGCTTTTTAAAGGTTCAACTTGCATAATAGGACACTCTGGTTATTTTTGACATTGCCTTAACATTTCATTATCTTTATGATACAGTATCTTTGAAGACATTCAGACCTTTACAGAAATCGTCAGTACACACCAGTTTTAGAATTCAACAGACCTTCATTGTTCATTTCGAGCATCCAACACTGACAAATTTCTTGTTGTTTGGAGACTTTGTAGCTGTAGCTTTGTGGAAATCTCTAGGCATGCTTTTATGCAGGCAAATATATTAGTGATTAATATTTTGTCCAAGTTCTGTTCGCTTTATGCCATCCTCAATTGAGTAATAGCAGATTAATTGTTTTGTAAAATAGAGTTTCTAAATGTGTGTGTGTAGTAGTAATTGTGTGTGCAACTGCTGCAAAGGCGGTCACTCTATGAGACACGAACCCTCTCGGAATCTGATCACCAGGGTGCACTGGAGTAGGAGTAGTTGCACGTGTATGATCCTTGTAGGATCTTTATAAATAGCAGTTTATGAAATGTGAATTGTTTTGCAGTACAGACCCGGCAAGACTAGCATATTGTGTGTGTGTGTGTGTATATGTATATGTGTTTCTATATCTGTATATATAATAAAAAAATTGCACACTCACACACGCACGCGCACACTTTCGATTTTGTAATCTCTTTTCTGGGTGTCATTACCTTTTCCCTAGTTCCCCAACCTAATTGCCTCGGTTTGTAGCTGGTGTGGGTTTTGTGTTTGAGTTACTCAAAGGCTTGTGATGAGAGCACTGACTGTATTGTGTCCCGAGGCTCTCGCTTCATATGTGGTGTGCCAGTGCCCTCCCCATCCCCCACAGCCAATCAGAGAGCCAGGCCAGCTTTGTCTCCTGCCAAGAGAGCCTTGGCTTTATCTTATGCAGATTAGCCATGTGCTGCTTTTATTTATTTTATTTTTCAATTTGGAGTCTGGAAAATGTCAAGAGTGTCCATGGCTCAGACTCTTAAAACTTGTTGTTTATCAAAGAAGACCTTCTGTCAGACTTGCATAGAAATAATAACTGCCTATATAAATAAACAGTTGGACTTGGCAATATGTCAATATCATATTGAAATTATGATTCGCTGTGCCACGATACTGTATAGTTATCTGAAATCGTGTGCTATAAAAATTTTACAGCATTAATTAAAAAAAGCTGGATATACCGGTGCTAGTCATAAAATTAGTTTATAATGAAAAAGTTTATTTATTTCAATTATTCCATTCAAAAAGTGAAATATTTTATGCATGCCTTACACACAGGCTGATATATTTCAAGTGTTTATTTCTTTTAATTTGAAGACACCTAGTGCCACACTGTAATCAGCTAATTAACTCAACACACCTGCAACTTCTATTAAATGGTCCCGAAATCTAGTTCTGTAGTCTCCACAATCATAGGGAAGACTGCTGACTTGACAGTTGTCCAGAAGACGCTGACTCCTGCATAAGCATCGCAAGACACAAAAAACAGGCTGTTTCCAAACTCTGAGTCGATATATGTTTATACAGAGGCGAAAGAAAGTAAAAGATGTAGTAATAAGTGTATAAGCAATAGGGATAACAGAACCCTGGAGAGGATTGTGAAACAAAACCTGGAGTCAGTGCTTTAAGAACCATTGTGCACAGATATATGTAAGTCATAGGTTTCACCTGTCACCATTCTTATATCAAGCCACGCTTGTACAAAAGACAGTGTCAGAAGCATCTTAAGACAAAAGGGACTGGTCTGCTGCCGAGTGGTCCAAAGTTAAGTTCTCTGATGAAAGTAAATTTGTGGAAATCAAGGCCCCAGAGTCTGGAGTAAGAGAGCTGAGGCGCAGAATCTGTCACTTGAGGTCTAGTTTAAAGTTTCCACAGTCAGTGATGATTTTGGGAGTCATGTCATCTGCTGGTGTTGGTCTACTGTTTTTTTTTCTGAGGTACAAGGTCAATGCAGCTGTCTACCAGGAAGTTTTAGCACACCAGCTTCCTGCTGCTGTCTTTGGGAGATGCTGATTTCATTTTTCAACAGGATTTGGCTGCTGCACACAGTGCCAAAGCTACAATACCTGGTTTTAGGACCATGGCGTCCATGTTATTAATTGGCCAGCAAACTCGCCTGACCTCAACACTATAGAAAATCTATGGGGTACTGTAAAGAGGAAGATGCGATACGGTAAACCCAACAATGCAGTACAGCTAAAGGCTACTATCTGCACAACCTTGGCTCTTATAACACCTGAGCAGTGCCCCAGACTGATCTACTCAATGCCACGCCGCATTGCTGCAGTAATTCGGGCAAAAGGAGCCCCAACTAAGTATTGAGTGCTGTATATGATGATACTCTTCATGTTCGTATTTTTTAGTTTGCCAGCATTTTTAAAAATCATTTTTTTTGGATTGGTCAAAAATAAAATTCTAATTTTAGATACTAATTTTTGGGTTTATCATTGGTCAGTTATAATCATTAAATCAAAAGAAATAAACACGTGATATTTCATCCTGTGTGTAACGAATGTGTATAGTATACAAGTTTCACTTTTTTAATGGAATTACTGAAATAGTTTATTTTTATTTCATGATTTTATAAATTTATGACCAGCACCTGTATTATTCTTTTCTACAAATGTTTCCTACTGTTAAATAATTGTTTCTGGACAGTATGTTTTAATTAATTCAATCATTCATTAATTCATTCAAAAGGGTGTACTGATCTTTTAAATAAAAATGTGTGTTATTGCAGTTTATGTAGAAAATCTATTGTTTAGTGCAGAAATGCATTGAGATTTGTTTTATGAATGATCCACAATAAACACATTATTTGTAGACATAGTATATTTTTAAAAACATGGTGACAATTGTGTGTTTGTACAGAAACATAATTGTTTTGGTAAATATGTTTATTGACTGGCCAGACCATTTGATGTAATGTAGTGGCACTGTAGGTAATTTTATCATTTTTATTATTTTGTTAAATTTCAAACAACATTAGCGAATATATTTTTTAGTTTTGGAATTATTTCTAGGCATTGGCATTTGTAAAGTAACATAGAATAGGTAAGAAGTTTTTATTAAGTTGAATTTAGTTAATTTGATCCATTTAAAAATCTGTCCCTCATCCTGGTACACGTCTATTCTGTCTATCTTGAGTCACATAGCAAAACATTCCCAGCTAATGCCGTTATGGCTCATGTCATTCATTCGGTGCCAAGAATACTTGGGGAAGCCAACTTGGCTCATTCTCAAACAAAAGTACAGCTGGGATGTGTTAAATATTCGGCAGACTGAGCCATTGGAATTGAGTTATATATAGCACTCTTGACTTTCTTAACTAAGGCAGAAAAAAAGGTAACAGTCAGGTTAATAACCGTGGGAAAGTGTTTGTTTTGAGATGTCTCCATATCAGTTTATTTTCCTTTCTCTTTACTCAGAGAAATGTATTTTTTGGTCTTTTTATCCTTTTAATGAATACCATTAATAAAGAGCACAATAACAAAATGCAATAAATGAAGTATATGGACAAAAGCATAATAGGGTTAGTACATTAATAAGCCAATATTTCTTTTCCTTTATTTCTTTTTTGTTAGGGGCTTCATCTGAGATTGCATATTTCCATACTAGTTAGTATGCAACACAAAGTAGCATGACCGAATACCTAGTACACATCATGTAGTATGCGAATAGTACTTGGATTCTGTGTAGGTTGCAGGGCAGCTAGGTCATCACTTTAGTAAAATCTCAGCAGTACACGGCTATTGGTCAATATTAATATTATGAATATTAGCAATAGTTGGATGGATCCGCTTACCACCATTGTTTAGACCTCTACTGCAATGCTTTTTAGTTTGTATACTATTATTTGATGCTTATAAAAAATTATTGGCAAAATCACAGATGACAGTTGAGGAGTACATACCCGCTCCTGGTTAGTACATAGTTAGTAAATATTTCTTTTTTAGGATTATACAAAATTTGGAATCTTGTATAAAAATAAGTGTAGAGATGGGGCTGATTATGAGCTGTGTCTCCAGTATCCTCTCAACTCACAAATAAATACCGGTAGGTGAATCAAACTTTGTAAATCTCACACATTTGTGGAACAAACCCAGTGTTTTGACATGATTCTGGTACCATTAACCTGACCAGGATAATGTTTACTGACGATAAATAATGGAAGTACTATATCATTACAAATATATAAAAAATTGCCTTCATGTATATATTTTTGCCTTGTTACCCACCTTAGTTTTAACTGCATACTTTTAAGAAGCTAGAGAAGCCTCTGAACAACAGTTTATTTCTGTAGATGTCATTGGTTCTGGGTATCTGCTATATTTGTTGAAGGTGGTTAGCTTGGTAAACATTCATCTTGTGCTTCCTTCTGAATGGAGGATCTTGGAGAAAGAGCGAGAAATGTTACTCAATGACGGTTTTATTAAATGTTATATGTTGTAGTTTAGCTGATTGGTTGTAGCAAAATTATCATGTTATCCTTATTATCTTTTATTATCTTTATTACGATTGACTGTTAGGAAAAATATATTTAATACATGCTTAAATCTCTGTGGTTTTAATAGACTCCAGGTTCCATGGATCAGATGGGGAAAATGCGTGGCCAGCCATTTGGAGCGGGCAGCCCATACTCCCAGCAGCCACACCAAGGACCTCCAGGTGGACAACAGGGTCCTGCATATCCAGGCCAGGGTTATGGGCCTCCTGGCCCTCAGAGATACCCCATGGGCATGCAGGGTCGAATGCAGTATGGCCAACAGGTTAGTGTTCCTAATACATAGTAATATTTCTGAGGAACGCAGACATTGTATGTCTGTCACCCAATACTATGAAGAAATATAATGGAGAAAGTTAAGAAAATATAAAAAATGTTTGTTTTATTTTCTCCCTTTCTAGTGTGTATTTGCAATGTATTTTCTGTTGCAGTTCTTTGTAAAGCTGATCTGCTATAATGTAATAGACAAAATAACTTCTGCAGTTATGAATAACAAATATTACTGAATAAGACAGTTCTTTCTCTGTTACAAAAAATGCTTCCTTGAAGAAATTAATCCTGCAGTTGATTGCTTACTGTCCTGCATGGCAGATAAAACCGCATTGTAATAAGTGATCTTATATCTAATGAGGATGGTGCTGCTCATTTGTGTAGATGCCGTATGGACAACAGGGACCAGGTGGTTATGGGCAGCAGGGGCAGCAACCTTATTACAGTCAGCAGGGCCCGGGCACTCACCCGGGTCAGCAACAGTCACCGTACCCTCACCCTTCCCAGCCATCTGGCCCTCATGGACAGGGAGGCCATTCATACCCACAGTCACACATGCCTCAGCAATCCCAGGGGCCTCTGGGAGCGCCCCCACCAGGGCCGCCCCAATCCCAAGCTTCCTATTCTCAGCCACCTACACCACAGTCTACTCAGTCTCCTTACCCTCAGCAGCAGACACCCCAGTCCCAGCCTCCACAGGGAGCCTCTCAAGCTCCTCCAGCTTCACAGGCCCAGTCCAACTATACTCACAGCCAGGGAGCCCAGCAACCACCATCACAACAGACCCCGCAAACACCAGCTTCCCAGCAGCCCACAGTGCAGGGACAGCCATCCTCATTCTCCCAGAATCCTTCGCAGCAGCAACAGTCAACTTATCAGCGTTTTCCTCCTCCTCCTCCTCAGGTAATTAGGGAGTTTACACTCCATTATGCTAAACAATCCATTTCCATAGTCAATCCATAGTCAGTCCATTGCTAGTTTAGAATTAGACCCATGCTGACAGGTGAAGGAGTTCTTTTGGACTTTTGAACCATCTCTGTATGGGCTTGCAGTAACTTTCCAGATGCTTTGTGTTCATTATAGCTCACTGAAGAAATGCCAAAGTTAGATAAATAATTTTATTGAATACAAGAGTGGGTAAAACAAGCATTTATTTCATATCCACTGGCCAAATGAAAGCTCCATATATTTGCCCAGTCCAATGCTTTGGTGGTAATTTGGTTGTTCTAAATGAAGAAAATCCTGATTCAGAGGTGGTAACTTGTCATTATGCTGCCATACCATCCTCTGAATCAGTAAAATACTTTTTCTCAATGTCAAGTAGCCAAAAACGTGTATATTAGCATGTCTATTTGGCCTTCCTGATAATGAAGTAATCAGCATGTTTGCTGTTCTACTTAACTCCAGGAGATTTCCCAGGAATCGTTTAGTTCACAGTCCAGTGCTACCGCCTCCAGTCAGCCTGCGGCCTCCACTAAGAGTTCCTCAGATGACATGCAAGGACGACCCTCAAGTCTACCTGTAAGTTTGGTTTTGTGTTTTTTCCTCAGTTCAGTTAAATTCAGTGTATTTATATAATGTTTTTTTTACAACTAATGTTTATTTACGTTTTATCTCATCCCTAAATGTTCTGGAAGAAAGGGGGAAAAAGTATATTTTGTCTTGTGCTACTTACTGGTTGTTTCGTTGTTTGAGTTATCAGAGGTACAGTATATCTCTACTCTGAATAAGGCATTTTTTCTTACCTTAATTATATTGTTTTGAATGTAGAAGGCTCGAGACAGACAACAGATCTTTTGACCACCAAGGCTTAGACAGATGGCGTAAACTTGTCAGCACTGATTCAGCACATCTGCATTTTACAACTGTAGTCATGGCAACTTTGTAATGCTTCCTGTTTGTTTATTTTTTTATTTTATAAACCATCAATTTGAAAAAAGGAAGGCCAGTGGTTTTTCTTGCGTTTTTTGGAGTAGTCTTTAGAAATCGATAACTTTTTAAATAAAATGACCTGAGCATACATTATTTATCTATATAAGCTTTATATTAAAATATTCTAATTTCTAGCAGTAGCTGTTAAAGAATAATGCAGTAAGAAATCTGTTAAAAATTTATTAGTGTTATTGTATTATCTTTCTAGGGAATGCTCAAGATAAGCCGCTTGTTTTCTTAGGTGTTGTTTATAAAATTCAATAAAGCCTTAAAAAATCCAGACAGACCCCATTTTAAAGCTCCCATCATAAACCTTTACAGTAATTTGTTAAAACATTAGATTATACATCTTTTTATATCTATTTGGGTACCGTTTTAAATGGAAAAAGTGATTCACCCCAGAACAATGGGTGGTACAACCCTAAGCAAAGCACTACTCCATTGTAGGGAATGTACAGGTAATTATTTTAATTCGGACCTATTTACATAATTTTTTTAACTATGTAATTGGGGAAAAAGCTCTGTGTGTTTTTGGATGTCATTGATTCATATTCTATACTCTCTTAATCCTAGTTTTAGAGTCACAGTCACGCACACTAATGGGCATTTTGGAGACACCAATTAGTGGCGTCTACCTACCATGCATGTCTTTGGAATGTGTAAGGAAACTGGCATACCCACAGAAAACCTACTCGAACACTGGGAGAACATGCAAACTCCACACCAATTTTTTTTTTTAAGAGTTGCACCGAGGAGCTAGGATCTTCTTGCTGTGAGGTTGCAGCACTATCCACTGCGCCACCTGCCGCATGTTTATGTATGAAATGTATTGTTTTGTCAAGCCTGAATATTGCAATACATACTGTATGTGTAAAAACCCCCCACCTTCACTTTAACTTGTGCAAACTCTCAAAAATATGTTTGGTTTAGTTAGTCGGATGTTTTGTATTTGTGCACATACAGAGGCAAGAAAAACCTTGGAATTGACTGTTTTTTTGCATTAATTAGTCATTAATTGTGATCTGATCTACTTCTGTGTCCCAAGTATAGACAAAGATAATGTTCCCAATAGCACACAATCATAATATTTCTTAATGTGTCTTTATTGGACACAGCCATTAAACATTCACAATGCTGTATGTAAAATAAGTATTAGAACCATTATGCTAATGACTTCAGAAAAGCTAATTAGATTCAGAAATTAGAAACCTGGATTCCAATAAATGATACAGTATTGGAGCAAGGTGAATATCTACTTATAAAAGACACCCAAACCTTTTAGGTTTTCTATCCAAAAGAAGCCTCTGCCAAGTTGACTCCAAAAGCACAATGCATAATGAAAAGGAACCGTAGATTAACAGCTAAAGGCTTGTGAGAATCATCTCTGTTCATGAGACTACCATACACGAATTATTAAACAGACATGGTGTACATGGCAGGAATTCTGATATCCCCACACAAAATTGCCACGGCGCACCTAAAGTTTGTCAAAAGAGTACCTTGACACTCCACAACACTACTGGGAAAATGTTTTGTGGACTGATGAAATTAAGGTTTATTTGTTTGCAAAGAACACGCAGCCCTATGTATGGCATTAAAAGGGCACTTCATACCAACGTGAAAACATCATCCCAACCTTGAAGTGGGGATTATGTTTGAGGCTGCTTTGGGGCATGGACTGCTTGCTAGCAACAAGGGGGAAAATAAATTCTCAAGTTCATCAAGGTATATTACAGAATAATATCAGGGTGGTTTTCCACCATCTGAAGCTCTGTCTAATTTGGGTGATGCAGCAGGACAAAGATGTGAAATTAACTAGATCTGCTACAAAATAACTTCAGAAAAAAATTGTCTTTTGAAGTGACCCGGTCATTGTCCAGACCTGAATCCAATAGAGATGTCGTGGAATGACCTTGAGTGTGGAGCTGAAGTAATTTTGTATGGAATAATCATCTAAAATTCCTTCTGAAAATCCAAGTGTTCACTTACTTTTTACAGCACGTTGAATGGATGTGTTCAATATATACATGAAATATTATAATTGTGTGGTATTAGGTCTATACTCCTGACGTAGATGTAGATCATATGTAGATGCACCAGTTCTCTGCTGAATGATCTGCCATGTAAAGAGGACATCCTAAATCTAGGAAAAAGCTAAGATTGTAGTTCACTGATGAACAATTTCTTCACAATCACGTTATGCCAAATATCACATTTTTCTGCATCATGACAAAGAAATTCACACAACAAATATCCATTATCATAATGCTGTTACGCAATTCTCAGTTTTCAAGTTAGTCGTGTTAAAAATGTACGTGTGCCCAGGGAGTGACTCCAGGTTAACCTACAGACTAGCTGAAAAAACAGATTAAGCGATAAAGCCTATTTTACAAGCAGAAAGAGAATACACAGGGGCTCTTCATCCAGTGTAATTTGTCTTATGCATATGCATTTTGAGTAGATTTACATTTTATTTATACAATTCCATTTATATTTAATAAGGTTACGGTTGTCAGCACTGATTAAATGAAGTTCAAGAAATACTCGAGCGTGTTTATTAATGCACTTGCTTCCTAATTATTCCTGTTTTTTTTTTTTTGTTTTACATAAATTGCTTAGCAATGTTTTATATAAATTTAAATATTTTATTGAAGCCTCTGAGTTATCTAGTAAAGGCAGTCTTAACCATGTTTTCATATAGCTGGCTATTGATGAGTAGCAGCCGTGTGCATTTGCCCTAATACTCAGTATTGTTTAGGCTAAACCAACTGTCCTTTCTGATCTTTTATTTGTTGTTTTATATATGGTCTTTTATATTGTTTCTTCACTTACTTTTCCAAGTTCAATCTTCATACTTTTTTTACTTTTTTGTGTTTAGGATCTGTCTGGCTCTATTGATGACTTGCCCACTGGTACAGAGGGAGCTCTCAGTCCTGGCGTTAGTACATCTGGAGTGTCTAGCAGCCAGGGTGAGCAGAGCAACCCGGCACAATCTCCGTTTTCCCCTCATACTTCCCCTCATCTGCCAGGAATCCGTGGTCCATCCCCATCCCCTGTTGGATCACCTGCTAGTGCCACGGCATCACGATCCGGACCCCTCTCTCCAGCCGCTATGCCAGGTATGACATATTATTGGCATAAAAAGGGTTTTCGCATATCTATTGAAAATTTAGCCCTTTTTTAAATTTTTGTAATTATACATGTATTTGTGATTTATTCTTTATTTTTCTTAGGAAACCAGATTCCTCCCCGGCCCCCTAGTGGTCAGTCTGATGGTATTTTGCATCCTAATATAAATCAGCCTGTCATGGGTCAGGAAAGAGGTAAAGCCTGGTCTAGAGCAACAGTATATTTTGCTATCATTCTTCTTGCTTCTTTATATATATAATATTTTTTTTTTTCCCTCCAGGATTTATGCAACGGAACCAAATGCCACCTTATGGCTCTCCTCAGCCTGGCTCTGCATTGTCACCTCGGCAGTCATCTGGTGGTCAGATGCATGGTGGAATGGGACCTTTTCAGCAGAATAACTCAATGGGCACTTATGGGCCACAGGGTGGCCAATATGGTCCACAAGGTGAGCTGATGACTAATAAACCAGCTACAATATTATCTAAGGTCTAAGCAGTTCACAATAATAATCTGGCGAAGAAGGATGTGTTCCATACCTATAAAGTGGTGCTTGCAATTTTGTGGTTATAAATTTTCTTTATTTCTGCATAAATATGACCTGTAACTGCACACCGGATTGGAGGAAGTTTAGCTTCTTCCTCCATACAGAAAGGCTTCAGCTGTGGGATGTTGGTGGGCTTTCTTACATTAACTGGTCCCATCAGGCCCTTGTACAACATTTCGATTGGATTAAGGTCAGAACCTTCCAAATCATTCCAAAACATGAACTTTTGAGCGCCTTTTGTGCTATGGGTCATTGTCTTGCTGCATGACCCACATTCTCTTTGATATAATTAATTGTTCCATCAATGATGGCAAACCATCCTAGCCCAGATGCAGCAAAACAGGCCCAAACCATGACGCTACCACCACCATGTTTCACATATTGGATAAGGTTCTTATTCTTGAGCGCAGTGTTTTCCTTTCTCCAAATATAACACTTCATTTAAACCAAAAAGGTATATTTTGTTCTTATCTGTCCACACAACATTCTTCCAATAGATTTTTGGCTTGTCTATGTGATCAGACAAGCAGCAATGCTCTTTTTGGAGAGAAATGACTTTTTTTGTGACCTTGCCGACTATTGCAAGCTGTGTGATCTTAGTTGGTCGACATATCTGGGGAGGGTTACAGTGGTCTTGAATTTCCATTTGTACACAATAAGTCTGACTGGATTGATGAAGTTTAAACTCTTTGGAGAGACTTTTTACAAAATAATAACCATTAACAACTCCTGATTGTCATCCCATTGATTGAAAACACCTGACTCGAATTATTTTCCTCAGTAAATAAATGACAAAGTATAATATTTTTGTCTTATTGGATTATCTATACGTACTTTGAGGTATTGTGAAAATCTGATGTTTTTGAGGTAAATTATACAGAAATATAAGAAATTGTAAGCTTTTCACACAATCTAAGCACCACTGTAAATAGAATAGAACAATTGAGGACCGTGACTATAACATACACAAGTACACACATTCAGCGCAGTTTAATTAATTATTTATATTATTTTGCAATGGAACCTTGTCACAAAGCAACTTTAAACAAATAAAGAATGTAATCATAAAGTTTATAAAACATGATTTTATCTATAATGAGCAAGCTGGACAAAGATCGTGGTGAGGAAAAACTCCTTGAGATAATGATGATGGGAGGAAATTTGAAGAAAAACCAGACCCAGGGTGCATCAATATATGCCAGCATGTGTAGATCGGCAATAAAAGAAATGTATGATCATTAACATATCAGATTTAAAAACGTAGAGTTTGTTAGAGTATATACTCCATTGAGTCTCACTATAGCAGTGTAAATAAAAGGGAGATCCCGAAGCTAACACAGACATGAGTGCTTTCTTAGACTTAAGGCACCTGGCCACTTCACCGTCAACAATCCTGAGTATACGTGTGAGAGTGGGGAGACAGCATCCAAACAACTTAGTTTACCAACGACTCTAATGCCGATGTACTTTCCAGAGCTACTCATTTATCTGAGAATAACTAGAACTATAAACAGAATGCCTGACTAAACTAATATGTTTTGAGCTTAGATTTAAACATTCAGGTTCGAAAATTAATTGGAAGACTGGCTTTGAAAAAAATCTCTGCCTCCGCTGTGCATTAAATTCATACTTTAGAATCTGCTAGCAGCCTGCACCTTTTGATTGAAGTAGGCATGGTGGATAATAAATTGCTTATTTAGATACTATGGAGTGAGACCATTTACAGTTGTACATCTGTAGTAGAAGTTATAATCGATGCAGAATTTAATTAGGAGCTAGAGAAGTTTAAATAATACAGGGGTTATGTTATCATACCTTTTATTTCTACTAAGAACTCTGGCTGCAGCATTCTGGACTAAGTAATCCATGTGGATGCATCTGACCGGAACATCCAGACAACAAGGATTTACATTAATCCTGTCTGGAAATAACATGAATTAGTGTTTTTAGTGTTTATATACAAGTAAAAGTTTCCAGGTTTCAGAATTCTATAAACACAAGTAAATAAGTGGTGTTGAATCAGGACAATTTTGATGACTTACCACGTGTGAAAGTGATACATTTGGGCAGCATGTTTGCACACAGCGGAATTTGTCCTCTGCATTTAACCCATCTGTATAGACACACAATGGTGAAGTGAGCACACGTGCCCGTAGCAGTGAGCAGCCAGCACAGCGCCCAGGGAGCAACTGTGGGTTAGGTACCTTGCCCGTGGGCTCTTCAGCCATGGCTTGTCAGTTTTTGGAATTGAACCAGTGACCTTCCGGTTGCAAGGATGGTTCCCTACGACTGCCCCTAAAATATAGTTATCAATTCAAATATGTGACTTCTACATGCATAATTTTAGTTTGTTTCTGGCAGGTATTTTCCAATTAACTCAGGGGGCAGATAATAATTATATAAGTCTAATTCGGATACATAAGCAGTTGTCCTTCTACAAAATGTCATACAACATTACAAGATTGTGTTTGTTTTTATTACTTCTAGTGTTTGGTTAAGCAGTTGATTAATTGTTAGAGCTTTAACACAAAACAGTCTCTCATGTGTATAACAACCATTTCATATAAAATTAGACTTGAGTCTGGAAAGTGGCAGGTAGAAAACTTCATTTGGCTACACTAAGGAGGAAGAGAACACCTTGCTGAACGTTTTCATATAAAATTAGGTGAAAAGTGAATGGAATGTATGATTACACACTATTTTGATGAGCCTGGTTTGGGTGTGCACGGATCCAAGCATATGTTGGATGTGACTTGAATATGATGGTTTAAAATCAGCCCCATTCAAAGTCAAGTGGAGATTTTTGTTTTTTTAAACTTGCATTTATTAAAAACTAGAAATCTAATTAAATAATAAAAAAAATAAAACTCTATATTATTCTTTTCTACATGTTGTGGTCAAAATAACAGCAGTTTGTTTAAAATAACTGAGGCCCAGGGAACTCTGCACATTTAATTCCAAATGATAACATGAACTAAATATCAATTTATAAAATTAAGAAAAAAAAATAATCGGCTGTTCAAAATAAAATAGCAGTGTCAACATATTAATATACAAACTCAAATATTTACAATATAATTAATTTTTTTTTTACAGATTTAGATTTTCTGTTAATATAATATCTAATAATACTATAGTAATACTAATTTTGTTTAGAATAAACTTTATTTCTGATAACTGTTATACAATGGAGTCAACTATCATCCAATCTAATCTGACTCGACTACATTCCAAAGTTGTTCTGCATTCTTGCGTTTTTCCATCAAAAACAGCATTTTTTTTTTATTTGCTGTCACTTCACAAATTCTAAATCGGATTGAGGTCTGTTGATCGGTCTGACCACTTTATATCATCAATCTTGTTGGTCTAGAACCCGGATGTTGCCCATTTGCTGGAGTGTTTGGAGTTGTTGTCCTTTCTTCTTCGTCATTATGCAACATTACCTCCTCCAGTATTTTCATAAATTCAAACTGGTGCATGGCACTTGGTATGCAATAAATGGACCCATTCCAAATTATTAGAAACATCCCCAAACTGTTATGCTTGTACCTCCATATTTTGCTAATTTCACACTGTACTGTAGATGAAATGCAGTATTATGATTATCTGTAGCCTCTTACTATTATCTGCCATTCTTTTTTTAGACCAGTATAGTTTAGCAAACTGCTAAACTTTTTTTACTGCAGTGGTACTTTGCGAGGTTTCTTGCAAATAGTTTTTGTTCATATAGGTGTTATCTGGTTGTTGCAGTACTCACAGGACACGGAAGAACTTTGATTTCATTTGATGCTTTTTTTGCCATTCTTGGTAGTCTATGATCTATGCAGATTGTAGTATTTCTTTTTCTATCACGTCTTCCATTTATTTATTGTGCAATTTTTAAATCATTTGAGAATTTTATCTGAACAGTCAGTTTTTTTTATACTCATATTTTTCCTTCTCATACCAACAACGTTGATCAACTTGTTTATACCGTTTTACTCTCTGAGCAAAGGCAAAAACTAGCAAGTATAATTATTTGCTGCCTTCCTTTATCTAAGGGCTAAAATTGACACCTTTTTGACCTCACTATTTGTACTCCACATTGCTAATGATTTGAACAGGCCTCTTTTATTAAATGAGACTATTATACCAAATTTTCAATGTGCATGCCTTGACATTTGATTCTGTTGGTTGCCCATTGTTCGGCTACAGCTAGTCATGACTTTTTCCATGTTGTGTTTTCTGGCAAAATGAGTAATTAAATGCTGTTAGGCTGCTATTATTTTGAACTGTAACTGTGATTGTATGTTAATCATGTAATTATTTTGATAATTTTGTGGCATTAGGTTAGAACTCAAATATGTTAAAAGTTAAAACATAACTCATATTTGGGTCTATGGCTTGTGCTTTCCTTACTCTTTGAGAGCCCAGTAGATCACAGTGCATCTATTTTTACCTTGGGTGAAAAGAGGCAGCTGACGTCGCGCAGCCCACGTCAGTTGCGCTGCCTCTGTGACTAGGTGCTACAGCAGCACTCAAGCTTGCTAGTATGCAGAAGGCCCTGTAAGTTCCTGGTGGGGCTATATGTGCTATTCTGTGAATTTTATGAAACTGACACGTAATTCAGTAATAATTGTTAAAGTTGAGTAATGAGCTTTATTTTTTAATATAAAGTTTTAATAGATTTTTGTGACAAGCAAGCCACTAAAACAGAATGGGTAGATCAGTTCCTCTGAACATTTGCCTCACAAAAGAATGTATAGAAGGCTGCATATATTTTTCTTCCGATAGCTGCACGAGGAGGTCATGAACAGTGTGTGTGTGTTGCTTAAAGTATATTTTTGGATTTTGCAGGTTACCAAAGGCAACCAGGCTATAGTAGCATGTCCAGTGCCAACTACCCAGGTCCTGGCATGGGAGGATCGATGAATCCTATGTCTGGGCAAGGTGGAGGACCACCTTTTACTGGAATGCCACCTAGTAGGATGCCACATGGTCAGATGGGTGGACGTCCTTATGGTCCCAACATGGGCCCTAATATGGGCCCCGGTATGGGAACTAACATGGGCCCTAATATGGGCAACATGCCCCCGCAGGTTGGCTCTGCGATGTGTCCTCCACCAGGCCTCAACAGGAAGCCACAAGAAACAGCAGCTACCATGCAGCATGGTTCTACCAATTCCATACACAACAGGTATGTTAATCCAAGATCCTCCAGAGTAACAGTGCTTCATACATTGATCATAGAGTAGTGCCCTTGTGTAAAGTGAGTGGGGTCACAATATTGTGTAGTAACACAATGATTTGCCAGTTTAACATTGTGGGGGGGGAAGTTTCCAAATAATTATCTACATTTTAATAATGACATTGCTTTGTTTTGTAGGATGCCTGGGTACCCCAACATGTCTCCTGGCATGATGGGCTCAGGGCCCCCATATGGGTCCTCGATGAATAATATGCAAGGAATGATGAACACCCAGGGACCACCCTTCCCCATGGGTGGAAACATGCCTAATAACAGCAGTGGTGAGCAGTCAAGTGCATATAGTATTTTTGTGTCTCTTTTGTTGAAACCTATATCATTGCCTGTCTTTTAACATTGTTTTCTCTTTTGTTTCTAGGTATGTCCCCTGGTCCAGAATTTGGCATGGATGGAAAACTCAACCAGCCACAAAAGATGAACAACAAGGCTGAAGGGACACCAAAGGCAGACTCCAAGTCTAAGGTTTGCATCCCAAGTAATAGTACAGTACTTCAATAGTACAGTACATTTTTTTCACTGCACATGGCATCACCAAGGAAAATCATTTCCATAGCAATTAACACATACAATACCAGTCAAAAATTTAGACACATTCTCATTAAAAATTATTCTTTATTTATTTTTTTCTAGATTGTAAATTCATTCTGAAGTTATCCAGATTATGAAGGAACAATAAGCTGTGCTTTTATTACATCTGTGCACATTCTTGACATTCTCTCAATCAGCTTCATGAGGTAGTCACCTGGAATGGTATTCCAACAGTCTTGAAGGAATTCCCAGAGGTGCTGCGTACTTGTTGGTTGCTTTTCCTTCATTCTGTGGTACAACTCATTCCAAACCATCTCGGTTGCGTTTAGATTGAGTAATTGTGGAGGCCAGGTCATCTGAAGCAACACTCCTTTGTCCTTTCTTGTTCTGATAACCCTTACATAGCCTGGAGGTGTTGAAAAACAAATGATGGATCCACTATATGTTATTCTGATGGAATGGCATGGGACTGCAGAATGCTGTGGTAGCCATGCTGACTAAGTGTGCCTTGAATTTTGAATAAATCGCCAACAGTGTCACAAGCAAAGTACCCCAATACCATCACACTACCTCCTCCAACCTTCTCACTAGGAATGACACAGCTATCTGTTTTGTGTCTTACAAAGACATGCCGTTTGAAACCCAAATGTTCACTTTTTGATTGCGCAGCCCAAAGGACATATTTCAGTGCTCTGATGTCCGTTTCTTAACGCAAGCCATATTCTTAAGGGGGCAGTCGTAGGCTTGTGGTTAAGGAACCGGCCTTGCGACCGGAAGGTCCTTGGTTTGATTCCAAGTACTGACAAGTCATGGCTGAAGTGCCCTTGGGCAAGGCACCTAACCCCCCTGTCGCTCCCCGGGCGCTGTGATGGCTGCTCACTGCTCTGGGCATGTGTACTCACTTCACCAGTGTATGTGTGTGTTTCACTGCACGGATGGGTTAAATGCAGAGGGCCAATTCCGCTGTGTGCAAACGTAGTGGAAAATTGTATCACTTTCACTTTCATTCTTCCATTTGTTCTTCCTTATACTTTTAAGTGGCTTCTTGGAGCAGTTTGATCATAAAGTCCAGATTCATGCAGTCTTCTCTGAACAGTTGATTTTGAGATGTTTGTGCTACTTGAACTCTGTAAAGCATTCATTTGAGCTCTTATCTGGGGTGCTGTTTAATTGACGTTTCTGAGGCTGGTAACTCTGATGAACTTATGCTGTGCAACAGAGGTATGCACTTGAGGATACTTTCCTAATACATGAAAATACTTTCTTGATACTTGAGGATACGTTCTTGAAATGCATCGGATAGACTGGCCTTCATTTCTTACATAATGATGGACTGTCATATTTCTTTACTTAATTGAGCGGTTCTTGCCATAATATAAATAAAAGCATTACTCAAATAGTGCTATTCACTTTATACCAATTACAGAGGCTTGCAAAAGTATTCATACCCCTTGAACCTTTCCATATTTTGTCACATTACAACCACAAGCATAAATATATTTCATTGGAATTTAATGTGAAAGACCAACACAAAGTGGTATACAATTGTGAAGTGAAAAGAGAATTATACATGATTCAAAATATTTTTTACAAATAAAAAAACTGAAATGTGCAGTATGCACCGAGTCAATACTTTGTGGAACCACCTTTTGCTGCAATTACAGCTGCAAGTCTTTTGGGTTTGTCTCCACTAGCTTTTTACATCTAGTGACTGAAATTGTTGCCCATTGTTCTTTGCAAAACAGCTTAAGCTCAGTCAGATTAGATGTAGAGCATTTGTGAACATCAGTTTTCAGATCTTGCCACATGTTGGGCCCTTGTAGCCCTGGCTTTATGTTTAGAATTGTCCTTCTGGAATTTGACCCTCCGCCCCAGTCTCAAGTCTTTTTCAGACTCCAACATGTTTTCTTCCAAGATTGCCCTGTATTATGCTCCATCTATCTTCAACTGTAACTAACTTCCCTGTCCCTGCTGAAGAGAAGCAGCCCCAAAGCATGATGCTGCCACCATTATATTTGACAGTGAGGATTGTGTGTTCAGAGTGATGTGCAGTGTTAATTCTCTGCCTCGCAGTGTTTTTTATTTTGGTCAAACAGTTCAATTTTGGTCTCGTTTGACCTTGTTTGACCTTGTTTCACGTTTTCTGTGTCAACATTTTGGCAAACGGGAATTTTTATGATTTTCTTTTAACAATGGCTCTTCCATAAAGACCACAATTGTGCAGTGCATGACTATTAGTTGTCCTGTGGACAGGTTTCCCCAACTGGGCTGTGGATCTCTGGATTTTGTCCAGAGTAACCATAGGCCTCTTGGCTGCATCTCTGATCAGTGATCTTCTTGTTCAGCCTGTAAGTTTAGGTGGACTGCCTTATCTTAGTAGTTTATAGTTGTGCCATACTTTTTCCATTTTCTGATAATGAATGGAACAGTGCTCAGTGAGCTTGAGAAATCTTTTTGTATCTTAATCCTACTTTAAACTCTACAACCATATTCCTGACTAGTCTGGTGTGTTCTTTGTGGATGACTTCAGTATAAATTTACAGTGTGCAGTTACTGGTAGTGTATATACACTCTATTTCCAAAAATGATGGCTCACCTTGACTCGCATATGAGCTAATCCATAGGGTTCAATGTGACGTCGGACCACCCTTTGCAGATAGAACTCAACTCAACTCTACCTTTATTTATATAGCACATTTAAAGGCAACTGAAGTTGACAAGTGTTTTACACATTAAAATTTATATACTAAAATAGTTAATCAATAAATAAAAAATAATAATCCATAAAACACTGACTAAAATACTGTGCAACAAAAAAATTACAATACAATGCAATAAAAATGTAAGATTTAAGGTTTAATTTATAAATTCACCGGGTCTTCACATTCATACACCTGTGGCCATGGAAGTGAATGGAACACCTGATTCCAATAACTTGAATAGGTGAGCAAATACTTTTGGAATTACAGTGTGTGTGTGTGTGTATATATATATATATAATATTTTTTTGTTTTTCCCCTAAAATATATTGCAACTACATGCTGTTAATTATTATAAACTAACTGCTTCACCTACATACATGCAAAATACTGTCCGTGCAAAGGTTCTCACACCCAACAGCATGCAACTATGTACAAAAACTACGTACTGGTCATCATGTGAATGGGATTTCTGCATGTTAGGTGAATTGGAGATGATGCATTGTCCAATTCTAAGCCCAAATGGGTGAAGGTTGCATCAGTAAGGGCATCCAGTGTAAAACGTGTCAGATCAGCAAATCGAGTGACTCGCTGTGGCAATCCCTGGTGACAGGGAAAATTCAAAAGCCCAAAAAAAATGAAAATTAAACATTTTTATAAAATTGGATTATTGGTTTGAGATATTCACATGTGCATTTAACATTAATGACACATGGGCATTTATGCACCCCACACAATACAATTCTCACATGCAGACACTTGTACAACATTATGAAAGCTCACTTCATTAGGAACAACGCACAATTAAATGAAATGCTATCATTATTAAAAACACATAACCATGCTCCGCTGTGACTGAATGTATCTCTCACTGATGCGCCACCCCTTAATGGGGTTTTTTTTTTTTTGTAATGCAGGTATACACCATCATGACACACATTCACAATTTTTGCAGGAACTGCACCTTCTACAAGTATATCTTTTTGTGCTTTATTTCTAACTAATGCAATGGTTTTATGAAATTCCTCAAAGTTAGAGTTTATTTGGTTTGTGGGGGTGGCACAGTGGATAGTGCTGTGGCCTCACAGCAAAAGGACCTGGGTTTGGGACGACCTGGGAATTTTGGAGTTTGCATGTTCTCCCCGTGTTTGTGTGTTTTCCGGGTGCTCCGGTTTCCACCCACCTCCCATAATAATTGCAAATGCTAAATTGTCATTAACTTGTGTATTGATATGTGACTGCACATAGTATGAGACTATCGCCAAACAATCATGATATGTCTAAGCGTATGACCGTGTTCCTGTCATTTGAATAGCCACTGGTGCTGAGGATGACGTAAAACAATAAATAAATGAATTAATAAATATTTGGTTTGTGGCAATATGCAGTGTGAAACAAAACTAAAGAGCAAATGAACATAATTATGTTTCTTTGATTCGTAGAAGTCAAGCTCCTCCACAACAACCAATGAGAAGATCACTCGTCTGTATGAGCTTGGTTCTGAGCCAGAAAGGAAGATGTGGGTGGACCGTTACCTAGCATTCATTGAGGAGAAGGCAATGGGCATGAGCAATTTGCCTGCGGTGGGCCGCAGGCCCCTCGATCTCTTTCGCCTCTACATGTCTGTTAAGGAAATTGGAGGTCTCACACAGGTGCGTACATGATCAGCTAGTAAAGTTGCATATACCTGCAGGTGTGATGCGAAATCCTAAATATCTTATCGGGCTAACAATTACTTTTGCCATGTGGCTGCTTGCAGGTCAACAAGAATAAAAAGTGGCGAGAACTTGCTACCAGTCTGAATGTTGGCACATCTAGCAGTGCAGCTAGCTCGCTAAAAAAGCAATACATACAGTGTCTGTATGCTTTTGAATGCAAGATTGAGCGTGGAGAAGATCCGCCACCTGATATCATGTCAACAGAGGGCAAAAAGAACCAGGCTAAGGTTCAGCCACCATCACCAGGTATGGGCATATTTCATTTTAGTGTGTGTGTATGTATGTATGTTATGTATATATACATATCCTGGTGGCCAATCTTCATTAATTGCACATATTACCAGTAAGAGCAGAGTGTGAAGATTCAATTACCAGGGTAAGAGCACAGTTTTGCTCAAAATATTACGATGCAGACAACATTATGGGTGACATACCAGAGTTCAAAAGAGGACAAATTGTTGACAGCAAGTCTTTGTGATGAATCAAGAGCCTCTTTGGGGTGTTTTGGAGGAGCAAGTCAGGAAATGTTTTCCTCCACCAGCTTCACGTAGTGACCTGGCCACTATCCTGCAAGAAGAATGGCTTAAAAT
>JAOUQV010000040.1:10426031-10436618 GCA_028565295.1 Aspidoras spilotus
CAAGTCAGGAAATGTTTTCCTCCACCAGCTTCACGTAGTGACCTGGCCACTATCCTGCAAGAAGAATGGCTTAAAATTATTCTGACTACTGTTCAAGACTTGTATGTATCATTCCCAAGATGAATTGATGCTGTATTGGCTGCAAAAGGAGGCCCTACACCATACTAATAAATTATTGTGGTCTAAAACCAGGTGGTTCAGTTTTATTGTCTAACCCCTGTGTATATATATATATATGTATGTATATAAATGTGTGTATATATTAACCACCCCCTCCCCTTTTATGGTCTAGCTGGATCTGGCTCCTTGCAGGGACCTCAAACGCCCCAGTCCACAAGCAGCTCTATGGCTGAGAGTGGAGATTTAAAGCCCCCTACACCTGCTTCTACCCCACATAGCCAGATGCCTTCAATGCAAAGTGGCAGGTGAGTTCAGGATATTTGTTTCATGACAGTTCATCTTATTTTATCATCTTATCAGCTATTTAACTGGCATGTTTCATAGGAGCAGTGTGAATCTTCAGGATCCTTTTGCTGATAGCAGTGACCCAGCATATTCTAGGAGAAACACCATGACTCCTAACTCGGGCTACCAGTCTGGTATGAGCACGCCAGAGATGCCTGGCCGCATGGGCCCTTATGAGCCCCACAAGGACCCATTTAGTGGCATGCGTAAAGGTTAGAAATAGTACTTTTTGGCTTTTGTATGCAGCAGATTATTTTTTTGTGTCAACATATTGTAATTCTGTTAATGGTCAATCATAGCTTGGAGCAAAAAGATGGTCCTTTGTGGGTCTCACAGTTATACAATTATTACTGTTTTTTTTATTCCTGGCTGCTGATTTGAGTACAAACTAAACCCAAAGATTTGTACAATCTGGTCTACATAATAAGCCTCACCTAGAAAATTGCCTTCTTATGGTGCTCTGAAACATCTGGAGTCATAAAAAATCTTCTTTGATTACATTTCATAAAACAACCCATTTTAATTAGCCATATTGGCTATTTTGTTTATATGTGTGAATAAACTTTACTACAAATAAATCCTTTGGCTAGATTCAGTCTATTTATCTATATTAACTGTATATTTTATTGTTGTAGCTGGGGAGACATTTATGTCTGGAGGACAGGGTCCCAACAGCAACATTGGAGAGCAGTTTAACCGTGGATCAGGAGGTCCAGTTGGCAATATGCCCATGGGACAAAGGCAGCAATATCCATATGGAGCAGGCTATGAGAGAAGGTAATGTCTAAGAAGATCTAAACATCTGGAAAAATATTACAAGTGTAAAATATTTATTTTAAAGTTTTAATCAATATCTTATATTTTCTGGATAAACATAAAGGCCAGAATCAGGGATTGGTCCAGAAAACAGTATGGGCCCTGGAATACCACAGCCAAACATGATGCCCTCCAACACAGACACTGGGATGTATTCACCAAATCGCTATCCATCTCAGCAACAGCGGTCAGTTGCCTTTTGTATGCATTGAACAGTAAGGTTTCTAAAGAATGTTTTTGATCAGATAGCTGTTTTGTGTCAAATTGATTTGAACACATGATGTCCTTTGCAGGCACGATTCATACAGTAATCAGTATCCTGGCCAGGGTGCGCCTCCTGGTGGCTCATACCCAAATCAGCAGCCAGGAATGTTTCCACAGCAACAGACTGTAAGTGATTATATTAACTAAGCATTCTTTATTATAATGATTTTTATCTCTGTCTAATGTTAAACAGTAAAATCAAATTGCATTCCTACTAAAAAATTAAAGCAAACCAAGTTACTTTTATAGGATTTTGTAACTATATTTCTAATAGGAAAGGGTGCAAATTTTAAAAACAAGCGTCATGCATCTAAGCCATGCCTGTAATTTAATGTCATTTGTTTCCCAGCAGAACTATAAGAGACCAGGGGAGGGAGGCTATCCTCCATCAAAGCGCCATCATGATGGTGAGATGTATGGTGGGCCATTCAGCGGACAGCAACCTCAGCAGCAGCCTCAGGCTCCTCCTAATGCTTCCTCATCGGCTCAGCCAGAAATGTACAACCAGTTTGGCAACTCTTACCCTGGCCCGGAGCGGCGACCTCCAGGACCCCAAAACCAGTTTCCTTTTCCTTTCGGAAGGGATCGAATGCAACCTGGTTCAGGACCCAACTCTCAAGGGTCCATGCCACCTCAAATTATGGGGAGCACCATGCAGTCAGGTCCTGATGGCTCCCAGGCTGGTATGTGGCAGGGAAGAGGTGAAATGAGCTACCCTAACTATCCAAACAGACAAGGATCCCTTGGTGGACCTGCACAGGGTCCAGGATACCATGGCATGAACCGGTCCGAAGAGATGATGTCCTCTGAGCAGCGCATGAACCATGAAGGACAGTGGCCAGGACAGAGGCAGCCTACTTATGGCCCAGCAGGGGCAGGGCCACCCATGAGCCGCCCTCTTCAGTCTAATTACCAGTCTCCCCAAACCATGCAGAACCACATTCCACAGGTGTCTAGCCCCGCTCCTTTGCCCCGGCCGATGGAGAGCAGGACATCCCCAAGTAAATCTCCGTACATGCACAGCAACATCAAGATGCAGAAGGCAGGTCCACCAGTGCCTGCATCCCATATTATTCCTTCGCCTGTACAGCCTCCAGTGATGAGGAGAGAGCCTCCATTTCCTCCAGGGTCTGTAGAGTCCACACAGCCTGTTCTCAAGCCACGTAGGCGGCTCACCATGAAAGAGATTGGTAAGCGTTTAACTCTTAGTGGGCTCAATCCTGTGATTTAATAAAAAGATATTAGAAATGCACCAGAAGATTTTGGAGGGTGTTTTTAAATAACGTTAAATTTATGATTATCTGATGATTTTGCCCACTATACTTGGCTATAGAAATCAATAAAGGCTATTTTGTGTGATTTTAATTGTCATAAAGACCGAACTACCATTTACGTTTTACATTACACAGATAGTATTGTAACAGGCACATATGAAATGTTAAATGTTGCTGAAGGGCATTTTGAAGATGTATTTCATGGAATTACGTTATTATACCACAGGTATGTTGACTGTTTATAGTCGAGTAGTCACAGAACTGTTTTAGCAATAACTATAAATGTAAAGTATATTAGTTAATAAGTAAAATAAGAGCTATAGAAGATAAAAATGGCTCTACTAGATGATTCATATCTTTCTGATGCATACAAAAGCCAAAAAGTTGTCTCTTACCCACAAATCTCGGACTCATTGATGAAACCGATGATAGTCCAGCACTTGAATTTGGTTTCACCCATCACATGTTTACCTTTATTGAAGACAGTATTTATTTTGTAGAAAGTAACTTGGCAGATTGAGACTTAATCAGTATATGATACTGTTTTTGTGAATTGTTAAGACTATATTGCCAAAACTATTTGCTTACCAATCCAAATGATCCGATTCAGGTTTTCCAGTCACTTAATAAATGAATAATAAATTCAAATTTTGTCACATACAGTTATATATGATACAGCAAGCAGTAAAATTCTTTTTATCATGGGGGCAGCTGCAGTACGGACTAAGTAGGGTTGACAGCGGGAGCTTGCCGACGTACGGATCAGTAACACAGAGCCTTGTACCACTAAGCCACCGTTGTCCCATGCCTAGGCAAACACCTAGGCATGCAGACTGTTTTTACGAACATTTGTGAATGAATGGGTTGCTCTCAGGAGCTCTGTGAATTCCAGCGTGTAACTGTGATGGGATTCCACCTGTGCAACAAATTCAGTTGTTAAATTTCCTTACTCCTAAATATTCCACTGTCAGCTGTCAGGGAAGTGTTTGGGAAAGACAGCAACTCGGCCACAAATTAGTAGACCACGTAAACTGATGGAGCGGGGTCAGCGGATGCTGATGCGCATAGTGTGAAGAGGTTGCCATCTCTGTGCAGAGTCAATCACTACAGACCTCCAAACTTCATGTGGCCTTTAGATTAGCTCAAGAACAGTGCACAGAGGGCTTCATAGAATGGGTTTCCATGGTCGAGCAGCTAAATGTGAGTCAAGGCAGGTGTGCGAATACTTTTGGCAATATAGTGTATTTACTATATTTACTTGATTCTATATATAATTACTTGATTCTACAAAGACTGTATTTTTAATTACAAAGATCCTTTTCAGTACTTTGTGTACCCACAATGCATTTTACTGTGGTTCAAAATGGCCCTAAATATACGAAAGCTGTTCTAGTGTATTATTTATATATTGTTAAATATATCTCCTAACGTTTCTTTTAAATAACTGCAACGTATCATTTAATATTGGTACAAGTGCACTGACTTGAATCTTAAACATTGCACTTCTCAGGTACACCAGAGGCATGGCGAGTCATGATGTCGCTAAAATCAGGTCTGTTAGCAGAGAGTACATGGGCTTTAGACACCATAAACATCCTGCTATATGATGACAACAGTATCTCTAATTTTAACCTTACTCAGGTGAGATTTCACTAATAATGCACAAGGTTACTGCAAGATTATATCATATAATCAGCTTCATCTCCTCATGCTTTTCAATTATTTGTCTTCACAGCTTTCTGGATTCCTGGAGCTAATAGTGGAGTATTTTAGGCGTTGCCTTATTGAAATCTTTGGCATTTTGCGGGAATATGAAGTTGGTGATCCAGGACAGAGAACGTTGTTAGACCCCAATGCTCTTAAAGAAGGAGAGAATGGTGTGGATGAAGAGGACCCATTTGTAATGGATATTGAGGACGATGGAGAAACGGAGGAGGAAGGTGAAGGGGAGGAAGACTCATCACAGCAGCATGTGGAGCATGCATCTGTAGTGCAGCCTCATATTAAGATTGAGAAGAAAGCAGGGGAATTGAAGAAAGATGAAGAGGGCAAAGTGATGGAAAGTCTTTTTGCCGCAGAGCTAAAAACAACAGAAGGACCTGCTTTAGATCTTTGTGTGACTCAGGAGAGGCCAAAACAGGCAAGCAAGTTTGACAAACTTCCATTGAAAGTGGTGAAAAAAAAGGATCCATATGTGATAGACTGCTCTAGCAAACTCGGACGTCTTCAGGAGTTTGACAGTGGCCTGGTGCACTGGAGTATTGGCGGGGGAGATACTACAGAACATATTCAGACCCATTTTGAAAGTAAGATAGATTTACTGAAGACAGGAAATCAAACACAGCCTAACCAAACATGTAAAAGGAAAAAGACATCTGAGAAAATTGAGTGTGAGTCACCCAAAGTCCTTATGTGTAATGCTGAGCGGAGGAAAGAACTGGAGCAGACACAACTACAGCAGTCCTTCACAAGACAGTTCACCATCGGTGTTTCAGAAGAAAAGGAGGAGAAACCTGCTATTGACACAGAGTCTTCACTGGAACCACTATTGCAGAAAGGAGAAGAGGAACCAGAAGGATCAAACCAGGAAGCCAGCAAACCAGCTCTCCCCAGCACCAGTTCTTTCTTTCAGAGTCAACAGTCTGTCACTGTTCTGGAGGATGAACCTCACAGCAAGGATGAAGCTCCATTAATCACACTTTCAGACTGGCAGGACTCGCTAGCACGCCGCTGTGTCTGTGTCTCTAACATAGTCCGCAGTCTTTCATTTGTTCCTGGCAATGACTTGGAGATGTCCAAGCATCCAGGGTTGCTGCTGCTATTAGGCCGGCTTGTGCTACTTCATCATCGTCATCCTGAGCGTAAACAGGCCCCTTTAACATATGAAAAGGAAGAAGAGGCAGACAAGGACATGGGCCAAAAAGACGAATGGTGGTGGGACTGCCTGGAGCTACTGCGAGAGAACTGCCTGGTAACACTGTCTAACATTTCGGGTCAGCTTGACTTTTCCATCTACTCTGAGAACATCTGCTTGCCTCTGCTTGATGGCTTGCTTCACTGGGCGGTGTGTCCTTCTGCAGAAGCCCAGGATCCCTTCCCTACTCTTGGGCTAAATGCAGCGTTATCTCCCCAGAGACTGGTCCTGGAAACTCTCAGCAAACTCAGTATCCAAGACAATAACGTGGACCTTATACTGGCAACCCCTCCCTTCAGTCGATTAGAGAAGCTTTTTGCAAACCTTGTTCGTCTGGTCGGGGACCGAAAGGTTCCTGTATGCAGGGAGATGGCAGTTGTGCTTTTGGCCAATCTTGCCCAGGGTGACAGCCTTGCAGCCCGTGCCATTGCGGTACAAAAAGGCAGTATAGGGAACCTTTTGGGTTTTCTTGAGGACAGTTTAGCAGCCACACAGTTTCAACAAAGCCAAGGGTCCCTGTTGCACATGCAGGGGGGACACTTTGAACCTACAAGTGTGGACATGATGCGTCGAGCTGCTCGGGCTCTACATGCCCTTGCTAAGGTGGAAGAGAACCACTCGGAGTTTACACTCTATGAATCAAGGCTACTGGACCTCTCAGTTTCCCCTCTTATGAACTCTTCAGTTTCCCATGTCATCTGTGATGTACTTTTTCTGATTGGCCGGTCATGACAGCTGTGGGGAGCAGTGGCTCCACCTTCTCTGTTTTTTTGTTCTCTCCTCTCCTCCTGTGTCATTGGTGTGCAGGGAATGAAAAGCAGAGGAAAATGAACCCTCCCCCATTTTTTTTTTATTTATGCAAGGATTTCACCATTTGGTCCCTTTTTTGCTGTGTCTCACTTTGGAGAGCTTATCACAAGTTAGCTGTGGACAAACCAGAGCCTCAAGAAATAAAAAAGTGACACAAACTGTAAACTCTGCCAACTAACTGGTATGGCTGGGGACCCCAGGGTTTATGTGCTGCCCAGTGGGGAAAGGGTGGGCTACTTTTTTATATTAAATAAATAAATAAATAAAATAAATAGCAGAGAACATTTTGACCAAAGTTGCTGTCTCGTTTACAGTGAGTTTGGGGTTAACTACGCCCTTGCTCTAAACGTAAGGGCGAATTAAGTGCACATCTCTGGTATTTGAGTCTGATTAGACAAGTGAAGCCTTTGTTGGTGTTGTAGGTGTTGTGATGCTGCACGTTCAACCCGGAAGGAGCCACTTATGAGCCGTGAGCAGGCTATGATTACAATGGAAGCCTGTGCAGTAGATTGTAGTCATGTTCTGTACAGCTCTGTAACCGTTTTCCTTATGACTGTAAACACTGCAGCACTGTTTCATGTGGAGAAATCTTGGCTCAGCAGCTCCACTCTTGTTTTTAAACTGTTTTTAAACTTTAGTTTGATGGTAAAGAGAGACACGATTTTTCTCCAAAGTATCGAGAACCTTGGACACCTGTACCTCCTCTCTTTAACCCCTTGATTGTATGACTTGACCCTTATAATGAAATCACCTCCTAGGACTGATTTTCAACTAAGATGCAGCCCTGCTATGATGTATATAAGATGTTGTACATTACAAACCCCCCCCCCCCCTTCCCTCTTTTTCTCACAATGTCTCGCAGTCTTGCGCTTCTCACTTGTCTATGAAGAATGAAAGCAGGCACTCAAGTTGGGTTCATAGCATAAATTCTTTAGATATATAAACTGAATCACCTTTTGGCCTCCCTACGGTTACTCTATAGTACAGCAAATAAATATTTTAATTTTAATCTCCTGGTACAAAATAAACTTTAGATGATGAAACACATTTGACATATTTTTGGGTTTTTTTTTCTCCAGTGACAGGAACTCTTCATATTTGTATTTCAGACTATGTAGCTAAATCGTAATGTAAATTTCTCGTTTTACCCCTTTTTGGCTCAATGAATATCATTTATTCAGTATGAAATCTTTATACTATATGTTCCATGTGGTAAGAATAAATGTACATTAAATCTTCGTAAGATGTTTGTGATTGTTTTACTTATTTGGTTAGTGATTACTGAGCAGGAACTGCAATGTTTTGTAAGCCATGATGAAAAGATGATTACTACTTTCCAAATTGTGTATTCTAAATTCACCAAAGACAATTTTATATGTCCAAATGTCCTGTGGATATCCAAAGCCATGGTCCTTGGTTGAATTCAAAGGATTCTGGACAGTGGAACAATCCTTCAGCAGGATTTGATGACCTACTATCCAAGAAAGTCAGCTTTAACTGATATTTGACAAGGGGAAATGGCAGTCAAGCACATGAAGAACCAGCTCTGTATTGGTAATTTTAAATGAGATTTTTTATGCAGTCTGTGAGTAAACATAGTTTCAATTGAATTGATGAACATTGCACTTGAAGTCAGATATTTGATTTATTTTATTCCCTAAAAATGCATTCATTGAATTTTGATAAATCTGAGCACTTTTGCTAAATATTCCATTGCTGCATTTTAAGTTGGGGGAAGCTGGGCGTTCTCATGTTGTCTCAGGGGTTTTGGATTGTGTCCTATTCATATAGTGGATGACAGTTAATAAGTAACTGGTTGGTATTTCATTTCTGTTGTTTTAGCTCTGCCCACGAACATGCTGATGTTTAAAAGAAATTAATAATTAAATTTTATCATGGCTAACCAAAAAGGGTAAGAGATACCTGAAACGCTCAGAGTGCCTGCATCATTATGTTCAAATTGGTGTGGTTAAAATGACTGGTGAGGACAAAGACTGAACAATTGGTGTTAATACCTGATGTAAAGAAGAAAAGATATTTTTAATCCACATTTTTCTCTTTAGCCACTTTAAGTAAAATCTATTTTTACATCTTCAATCTATTATTCAATATCTATAGAAGGACCTTCATTAAGGAGCTCGGCTTATTGCAGGATGCCCAGACGTCAGACTTTTCACGTTTTCTTGTCATTTAGTTGAGGGGTGGCATGTACTCAAATTATTCCACTTTTACTAGGTTGTAAAATCATTAGATTCTGGTTGAAGTTCTAACCAGTTACTGTATATAAAGTATGAAATAATGAAAATAAATATCTTTGTAAGATTAATCTGGATACACTGAAGAATCTCCAACTCCATACAATGGAGAACATGTAAGTATTCACTGTTTTGCTCAGTTATTTAAAAAAGCTTATAGATAAAAAAGCAATATGATGATTTGATCAACAGTTGTTTTTTTTCCTTCTCCAGTTTCTGTGCATGGTTTTGTGTTTTAATAATCAGTAGGATAGGAACGAAGCCTCTAGCTCCATCAGAAGGTATCTGGGTCCAGTTGGATAACTGAGAAAAAACAATGAATTTTGTATTCTTAATCAATACATGAATATATAAATGTTTATTTCATTTACAGAAAATGAAAAATCTTCAGAAACTAGCACTGGCTGCATTTTTATTTTATTTTATTTTCCCCATGTTTTGTTTATGAACTTAAATATTTTATGTACAAACTGAAAATGTTTTAGCAATCCTGTAAAACAAACTTCTGGCACCTGCCTATTCCAGCCTAGGATTATTTGAAAGTATTACAAGTTCCCCTACATTTTTAGGTTTTGCCTCAGAAACAGCATTTTTAATGTCACTGTACAAGATTTTATTGAATTAAGGCCCATGGATTAGTCGGCCACTCGATAACTTTTAATTTTGTTGGTCTGGTGCTTTATGGTAATTGGTGTATTTGGGCTCGTCCTGTTGAAACACCCATTTCAAAGGCATTTCTCAAAGGCACTCCTCATCATAAAGCCATATATATATTTTGTTCCATTATACCTGATACACTACAGAAAGGGGAACATCCCCATATCCTGATGTCTGCATCACCATGCTTCAGAGTGTACTGTGTCTTGAAATAAGCATTTGGGGTTTGGGGCCTTTGGACGGCATTCCAAAAAAAAACTTACATTCATTGTTCCACAAAATGTTTCTGCATTTTTAATGAGTCCAGTCGATGTGTTCCTAAATTGTATCCTCTTCAGCACTTTTTTTTAAACTGTGGGAATTTGCTGGGAATTCTTGCTGATAGATTAGCTTCAAACATTCCTCTTCGAATTGTCACAGTACTCACCGTCACTGAATACAATTTTTTTTTATCTCCCTGACCATTTGCATGTCTGGGCGTTCTTTTATCCATTCAAATGGCAGGCTTCTGTTTTTTTTAAATGTCTCTCTGGTTTTACATCTCAATAACATTTGTTATTGAATCCATTGATTACATTGATGATGTGAGTTGGTTTTTTTAAAGTAATTATTGTAACATTTATTTAGAAATAAGTCTAATGTAAAAAAATAAATAATAGGTCAATATGTCAATTTCAAATCAAACTGTAATTCACTGTTTGAGATACAGAATATTTCGATATATTTTCTTCACTTTAATTTTCGTTCCTAAAAATAATACAATTACAATATCTAATAAAAATGTTAGAAATTGTATTTTTACGTTAGTTTTTATATATTTTATTTTTTTTTAGTTTTATACATTTAATGTTAAGAAAGTCTGATATTTTTATATTTCAAATGCGGGTGTTTTTTAATCGAGCGAATTGTTTAATATGCATTTATTTAAAACGGAAACCCCTCCCAAATTCGCGACGTCACCATCCCCAAAATCAACAGAATAAGCAATGACGTAATGATCAATGACGGGACATTCGTAATTTATTAAAAATAAGCAAATATCATCATTATCTTCATTTGGCCTCTCCCTTTTATCAGGGGTTGCCACAGCGTGTCAGTCTTTTCCACCTCACTCTGTCCCCTGCATCTTCTG
>JAOUQV010000040.1:10446191-10456945 GCA_028565295.1 Aspidoras spilotus
TTTGTAGGGAGTAAGTGTGAACCTTAACCCCTGTTGTAATATTGTGGAACTGGTTGTTTGTTTCTTCTCCATCTGGTCTATTCTGGGTCTGTCTGGCTTCCATACTTACTTGGTGGCTTCCAACCTCACAACTAACGAGGATGTAAGTTTTGTCAAAGAAAATTCCTGTGCTGGACAGTGGTAGATATTTTTCTACTGGACTGTATATAAAGTTAAAAGCATACAGTTTAAAAAACATTCCTGATGCGTAATACATGTTAGTATTTTTATATGCTGTTCATAAAATTAGAATAATATGTAAAAGTTGATTTATTTCCAAAATTCCATTCAAAAAGTAAAACTTTTATACTGAACACATTCGTTACACACGTTATATCTGAAAACTAATAAAAACTCAAATTCAGTATTTTAGAAAATTAGAATATTACTTTAAACCAATACAAAAATGGCCAACTAAAAAGTATGAACATGAAATGTATCAGCATGTACAGCACTCAATACTAAGTTGTTGCTCCTGCATCAGTGCGGTGTGGCTTGAAATCAATCAGTCTGTGGCACTGCTCAGGTGTTATAAGAGCCAAGGTTGCTCCGATATTGGCCTTAAGCTGGTCTGCATTGTTGGGTCTGGCGTATTACATCATCACAGTAACCCGAAGCTTTTCTATAGTTTTATGGTCAGGTGAGTTTGCTGGACTATTAAGAACAGGGATACCATGGTCCTTAAACCAGGTACTTGTAGCTTTGGCAATGTGTGCAGGTGGCAAGTCCTGTTGGAAAATGAAATCAGCAGATGACATGGCTCCACAAACCATCATTGACTGTGGAAACTTTAAACTAGACCACAAGTGACATGGATTCTTTGTCCTCCCCTCTTCCTCCGGACTTTGGGTCCTTGATTTCCAAAGAAAATCATGTCTGTTCTTGGTTTTTTTAGAAGCACTGACTTTCTGAGCAACCTTGGCTCACATAACACCTGAGCAGTGCCACAGACTGATTCATGTCATGTCGCATTGCTGCAGTAATTCGGGCAAAAGGAACCCCAACTAAGTATTAAGTGCTGTACAAGATGATATTTTTAAGCTGGTAAGCATTTCAAAAAATTATTTTTTTGTATTGGTCTAAAGTAATATTCTAATTTTCTGAGATAGTGAATTTGGGGTTTTTATTAGTTGTCAGCTATGAAATAGCAAATTAAAAGAAATATTAATATATCAGTCTGTGTGTAACAAATGTGTATAGTATACAAGTGTCACTTTTTGAATAGAAGTATGGAAATAAATGAATTTTATGATATTCTAATTTTATGACCAGCATCTGATAAGTTGCTTTTTTTTGTCCTTCTTAGATTAAGGGCTCTTGGGCAAGTAAAAGAGGTGTGGAAGAGTCTGGAAACCCTTACAGCTATAACAGCATCTTCACTAACTGTTGTGTTGTGCTGTGTGGTCCAATGCCTCCAAGGTACTGACTTCAATAAAAGAGTCTCAAAATACACACAAACAGTTCAATAGAATATGTCAAGAGTGAGAATATTTAAATGGTTTGCATATAACCTTAGTTGTGCCAATGAGGCAATAAGCACAAACAAATAAACAAATATAAACAAAGAAAAATGTGAATTTACTATCTACCAGTCTGAAGAGGATTACAAAGCCACAGCTTTTGTGGGATTTCAGCAAACCACAGTAAGAATCATTATTTACAAATGTAGAAAACTTGTAGTAATGGTAAACAGGCTAGCCTACAAACCTACATAATTAGCATTAACCTGGTGTCCTTTGTGACCTCGCTGACTATTACACACCTTGCTCTTGGAGTGATCTTTGTTAGTCGACCACTCACGGGGAGGGTAACAGTGGTCTTGCATTTCCTCCATTTGTACACAGTCTGTCTCTTTAGAGATGGTTTTTAAACTTGTTGAGCATCAACAACTCTCGTTGAGTGGTCCTCAGAAATCTTCTTTTGTTCATGCCATGATACACTTCCTGACTTTAAATTCACCTTCAAAGTAACTGCTAATTCTAGAGGTTTACATACTTTTGCCTCTCAGAAATAAGTAATATTCATGCAGGAATATATAATTTTCATAAGTGTTCACACACTTTCAAGCGCTACTGTATATTGTTTTTTTTTTTTTTTTTACATACAGTATTTATAACATTATTTCAGCTGTAAAAATCCAACAACTTTTTACATTTTGACCATTCATAGCCTTTCTTGTCGGTTTTATTCTGATATACATGTGATGCTGTGTTACAGTTTGATTGACAGAAGAGGGTTTTTACCTCCGAATATCATCCCTCAAAAAGTCACATCTGAAAAGGAACCACATCCTTTCATGAAAAAGAATAGCTCTAATCTGGTAAGAGTTTCATCTAGTCCCTCAACTGTGAGACTGTCTCCTAAATACATCAACAGGTTCATCATTGGAACTAAAGAGTTATATAAGTTATGTAATGAAATAACTGTACATGTGACATAGTATTAGGTTATTATAGATTACTGTACTTTAACATTTGTGATGCCCTTTCTAAATTTATTTAAATTTTGGATACTATATATGCAGTTTGTCTAGGGCTAATGTGACAATTACAGTAAATTTATTTTTGTACAAAGTACGTGACATTTCAAACTTTCTGGCCAGTTATCAAGTATTATTATTATTATTTTCAATTTAATTATACATTCCCGTTATATACTTCATTGTTTCGATTTCTATTTTGAAATCTTTCTAACGCCACCAAATTACATTTCTGTATTTTGCTTCAAAAGTGTTTTTTGCTGTTTTCTTTGTTTCCTTTTTTTAAACTAATGTGTGGGAATGTTTGCGCTACTTGTACTGTAATCCCAGCAACACAAATGTGCTTTTGGAACATCCTGATTAGATTTTGTGCACTGCAGTTCATAAAGTAATGAGTTGTTTTTAACAGGAAGGGAACTGTCAGGAATTTGCTGTCTCTTGCACTGCCTGATTGTTGGTAGATCTGAGTTTGGATGGTAAGATTGTTCTATGAACATTTATGCTTGCAACTGCTGCTTTTTATTCAATGACTTAAACATCATTTTCTGTTTGTAACTCATTTCAGCAGTCATACCCTTCACTTCATGTTTAGCGGTCCATGCACTAATTATAACTCTTTCTGCTTAACCTGCAATGTTTCTGTAAAATGTTCTGTTTAAATATCTGTGCTCCCTTTTTACCCTATCTGATACTCTCAAAGACACACCCAGTTTTATAACATTAGAGCTTACATTCTGACATGGCTTATTGTTCTCTCCCTCTTTCTATTCTCAGTGGCACTTAGGTTTCCAAGCTTGTTTTCATATACGCTCATACATTTGTGTAGTTTTACAGTTTTTAATTCATTCTCTCATTCTGTATCTGCTGATGACCTAATCTAGGTCATCTTTTCATCTGTGAGTGACTCTAGGCAAAAGCTGCGATTATGCTCACAATGTGCCAGGCTGTCTTTTCCAGATTTTAGTTTATTTTTGGTTTTATTATAAAAGACACATCTTTTTTTTTCTCTCTCTTTTCGTCTATCCTTTACTATGTTCAGTGCACAGAGGCTGCCAAGGAGCTTTTGGAGTCATTTTTTAACTACACAGTCAAGAGCAGTTGCGGCTTACTGACGCACAGGACCAATCCAGTAACCCAGGAGAATCTGCCAACTACTGTCTTAAGCACTTTCAGTTCACTATCTACTAGGCCTTCAATTAGCTGTGTGGTAAGAAAGATGAGCCATCCTACTGAAAAGACTTGTCCTCAGCAAATGAACAAAAATCCACACTGTATGCTCAGGCACTTGGCTTCCAGTTTTCACTCTCTTCTGTTGGCCATTGGGTTTCTCGAACTAAGTGATTGACATCGGTTGTCTTCAACCGACCTGAACACAGATGCACAAACTCCAGTGGGCAAGGCATCTCACCAGACTCCTCTACACATGCTGCAATGAGTATATACTCTACATGCCCTGATGAGAAATGGTTAACAGATGTATTTAACTCGGGAAGTTCTCAGGGGTCATACTGTGTCTAAATGCCCAGTGGACCTAGGATTTATTTGACTTGGTCGTAAACAGAAGATTGATTTAGGATTAATTGTCATTATTTGTTTTTCCTGCCGAGTGGGAATAGTGAGGAAAGCATGTTTGACATTTTTTTCCACTTCTCTCAAAACTGTGCACAGTTGTGTATGGTGTTCCTATAAGTCTTAAGCTTCATTTAAGGTTTAGCTCCAATATACAGGTGCTAGTCATAAAATTTGAATATCATGAAACAGTTTATTTATTTCCATTCAAAAACCTGTATATTAAACACATTTGTTACACACAGACTGATTTATTTCAGGTGTTTATTTCTTTTGATTTGATGATTTATAACTGACAACTAATAAAAAACCCAAATTCAGTATCTCAGAAAATTAGAATATTAATTTAGACCAATACAAAAAAGGATTTTAGAAATGCTGGCCAACTAAAAAATATGGACATAAAGTATCATCATAAACGGCACTTAATACTTTGTTGGGGCTTCTTTTGCCCAAATAACTGCAACAATGTGGCGTGGCATGGAGTCGTTCAGTCTGTGGCACTGCTCAGGTGTTACGAGAGCCGATAGTGGCCTTCAGCTGTACTGCATTGTTGGGTTTGGTGTGTCGCATCTTCCTCTTACCGAAACACCATAGATAATCTGTAGTGGTAATGTCAGCCAATTAAGAACAGGGATACTATGCTCCTTAAACCAGGTAATTGTAGCTTTAGCACTGTGTGCAGGACCAAGTCCTGTTGGAAAATTAAATCAGCATATTTCAAAAGTTGGTCGTCAGCAGCAGGAAGCATGAGGTGTGCTAAAACTTCCTGGTAGACAGCAGATGACATTGCTCCCCAACCCATCACTGACTGGAAACTTTCAACTAGACCTCAAGTGACAGGATTATGTGCTTCTTCTCTCTTCTAATACCTTGATTTCCAACTGAAATGCAAAATTTACCTTCATCAGAGAACTTGACTTTGGACCATTCAGCAGCAGTCCAGTCCCTTTTGTCTTTAGACGCCTCTGATGCTGTCTTTTGTTCAAGAGTGGCTTGACACAAGGAATGCGACAGCTGAACCATTTAATCTCCATTGCAGGTGTTTTGAGTTAATTAGCTGATTAGAGTGTGGCACCAGGTGTCATTAATATTAAATATCTTTTTTTACAATATTCAAATTTTCTGAGATACTGAATTTGGGTTTATTAATGATGGGAGTTTTGAACACAACACAGTCTTTTCCAGCACCCCATCCCATATATTCTTAATGGGGTTCAAGTTTGGACACTGCGGTGGCCAAGCCACATGTGAAAATGATGTCTCGTGCTCCCTGAACCACTCTCTATTTGAGCCTAATAAATTTTGGCAAATCCATTGATGGAATACCCTGGTTCAATACATTCCGGACCTCATTCTTCGGTCACATAATGTTGCTGAACCTTAACCTGACCAACTGCATTAACCCCAGATCATTGCACTGCCCCCACAGGCTTGTACAGTAGGCACTATTCATGACTAGAAAGTAACTTTAGCTGCCTTAATTCTTACCCTAATACAGCCATCACTCTGAAACAGTATAAATGTAGACTTATCAGGACCACATGACACTACCATTTTCTCCAAAGTCTAATCTTTATGTTTCCCACCAAACGGAAGTAGTTTTTGCCAGTTTGCCTCACTGACTAATGGTTTTCTTCGGGCTACACAGCTATTTTGTCCCTATCCCTTGAGTCCTTTTCGAATTGTGAATGTGTATGAAGGTGCTCTTGCATTTGCAATTAAGCATATCCTTGAGTTCTCCTGTTTTTTATCTATTATTTGATGTTTTAAGTTTACATGATTATCAAGCACGATCATTACAGATTTTTTTCTCCCCACTGAACCTCCACTTTTTAATAATGCGTGGTCAGTTCTTTACCTAATTTTAGTAGATTCCAAAATGTTCTCTGCTTGCCAATAATTTGACCCATCTGAAATAGATTACACAGGATGCCAGCTGAAACATAACTACCTATGAAGTAATTATGCTTACCTACAGTATTTGCTTATTTAAATCCTGCTATGGAAAGGAGGGGGAATGAAAGTCAACATTAGTAAGACAGAATACATGTGTGTGAATGAGAGGGAGGCAGGTAGAACAGTCAGGCTACAGGGAACATGCACATGTTCAGGTACTTGAACTCAACTGTCCAATGAAATATGGAGTGTGGAAAAGAGGTAAAGAGTACAGGCAGGATGTAGAAAAGTGTCAGGAGTGATGTCAGACAAAAGGGTCACAGCAAAAGTTATCAGAAAGGTTTACAAGAAAATAGTGAGACCATCCTTGTATGTTTTGTACATGGTGGCTCTGAATAAGAGAAAGGAAGCAGAGCTGAAAGTGACAAAGCTCAAGAGGTTGAGGTTCTGTTTGGGAGCTGCCAGGCAGGTGGAAGAGAGGACGACCCAGGAGGAGATATATGAATGTGGTCATTTGGGAGCTGGTTTGAAAACGTACAGAATAACAAAAAGTCTGGAGCAAGACTCTCCACCCCATGGACTTGTTGGTTTGACTCCACACAGTAAAGAGGGAATGGAACAGGTCTAAATACACCCCTAGGTATTTGGATTTGACTTTAGGATCTGTATGAGTTAGTACATATCTGACTCCCCTGGACCTGTGGTTTGACTTTGTCCAGGTAGGCGGGGCTTGATAAAGATTAGCCCCCCACCCCGGACTTGTAATTTGACTTCACCCAAGCAGCTAGAGGTGGATCATGTCCACATTTTTTTTTTTTGTGGTTTGTGCATTTCACATTGCACCTAGCACAGACGTAGCACTAACAACCTTAGCCTTTATAAAAGCACAGTACATTTAAAATTATACTGGCAGAGTGCATCTGTGTGTTTGGTCAGGTTTAAAAATGTATCGGTGTTTAAGATACATTTCCATTAAATGTTAAGTATCTGTACTCTAGACATGCAGATTAGTTTGAGCAGCTTTGTGGAAAGATTATATTTTGGTGAAACTGTGCGTGTTGGTTGAATTTACATTAGTTCATATTGTTTACTAATGAAAGAATTACGGTATTAGTTACATACTAGCAAAAATATGGCGCACTTTTTTATCCTCCCTATTTTAGCACATTGTTATTGTGGGTTTGTCTTAAATTGCACATTATTGTGTTTAAATGAGCACAATGTGCTGTCCATAAGTAGACAGACATCCCTACTGGGAATATAGTAGACAGTTTGCTGTACCTGACTAGACTTGCTATACTAAGAAAGTGAATGAACTAAGAAAGTGACGGAGCCAAAATTGTTCATTTACTGCAAGTAAACCCAAAACATATGCAAATAAATACAGTTAAGCAAAACAAAAAGAATGTTACACATTATTACATAAAGACAATATATAAGATAATGTGTGTTTTGCTTAAAATTAATCATGGGGAGCAGTTTAATAAAGGAATTTTAATGTGTTTGTGAGAATTGTGTGTCAACACTAGATGGCACTAGATTGATTTTGATTACTTTATACACATATTCTAAGTGACATGGCTGGGTCTAAATACACGGTCCTAATATCATTGTATCATGCTCATGCCCTCTAATACTGTCTGATGTCTATGGTCCAGTGAACTGATTTGTTAAATAGATATAAAATCAAGCTGTGTCATTTTAAAAGTACTTTAGCTGGTTTTAGTCCTTGCTCTGTGAGTAAAATGGCTTGTTCCAGACATTTTACCAAAGTATAAACAGCATTGATTGGAGATGGGAAAATATAAAGAAGTGCACAAAATAATTAGCTTCTTAGCTAAAATGACTCAAATGCAAGAAATGTCAAAAAACAAACAAACCATGTGATAGGAAAATAGAAATATTAATTTTCCTAGATCATAATAAAAATATCAAAGAAGCATCTTATTTAATTCAAAGTAGATCTTCTCAAGTCTCTCTCAAGTCGTTTTATTGTAATTTCAACTTTATACAGTGTTACAGTACACAGTGAAATGAAACAACGTTCACTTGTGCAGCCAGACAATTTATACACTACAGTACAACCAATAAGTACACAAAAGTATGAACAATAAATACACAACAGTATGAACAATAAATGCAGACAATAGAAAACAATAAATACACAGCAGTACAAACAGTAAGTACAGGGGAAGAGTGGGGGAGGTGGGGGGCAGTGTAATAACCAGGTTAAATTTATAAAGTGGCATTTTGCTGAATGAGATTGTATTTATAAATCTTCTGTGACCTGTTAATGCTGCAACAATCAAAAGTCACCTACATGAATACAGTTATTTACATAATACAATATAATGATATATGAGGTCATGTTGCCTTATTCTGAAGAAGAAATGCCCTAATGGATGTATCAGCAGGAGAACGAACCCAAACACGCGGACAACCTCCTGGTTCCAGACCAAAAAGTGACAGGTCAGATTGAGCATTGTATTGTATTATTTCTAGTATTGTTTATATTATTATTTTTAGGAGTCCGTGCACGAATTGCAGGAAACCTCATTGCAATTGTTAGGAATTTTATTATTTTTTTTCCCTTAAAATGCATCGCAGGCAAAACTGTAAGGCATAGACACAATTACTTAGGTGCTCAGTGCCAGCCCGATCGGCCCGTACGTGGCGCTATAGCGAAGGCCTAGAGCTAAAATTCCAATTTCTTGATCCGTAGGTATGTAGGAAGGCTAACCTCCACCCACTTCAATTTTTGCTAATTAGCATAATGTTCAAAATTGTCTAAAAGTTTTAAGCCCCAGGTTTTTAGACGAATGGCAAAACAGCTGTAACTCATGAACACTTACGCAGATTTAAATTAAATTAATCAAAAATGCATATGCAGCCATAGAGACATGAAACTTGGTCAAATAGTAGTACTCCCCCCTGCTATTTATACGCTTGTTGCCAGTCCGATCGGCCTGTTGGTGGTGCTATAGTGAAGGCCAGCGCGTACGTGCCCCCGAATAGCACCACAGAAGGCCAAGAGCTAAAATTCCAACGTGACTTATAATCAAAGGCTAAGCTCCACCACCTTCGATTTTTTGCTAATTAGCATACTATTCAAAATCTACTAAAAGTTTCAGGGCTTAAATTTTAGACCAATATTCACATATTCGGTATTGAAATAATCAGGAAATTATCAGGAAAATTATCACTTCCATGTTTATACTGTATATATTCAAGTTTGTAAATGAAAAGGCATTCACTGATTTTATTTTGAACAGCCGATTTTTTCCCCTCTTTGTTTTTTGTTAAAAAATGATATTTTGTTGATGTTTTATTCAGAAATGAATGTGCGGTGCTCCTAGTGCCTGTGTATATAGAAGCAAATGCTAATATGAGGATTCAGATTTTTCTCAGTTGTTTGAAACACTGCTATTATTTTGAAAACAACTGTAGATTTTCTTGTTTCGACTGCTTCTTACAGTCTTTCTTACAGATTTCCGCTGATGCTGTAAGATAGTTGAGATGGAGTTCTTATCATATCTGCTGTTTCTACACGCGGCCATGTGTTTCTACAGATGGCCATCTTGCAGATCTGTCACAAAGGTTGGACAAACCACCTGGTGTCTTCTGAAGAAAAGAGTCTCATGTGAGTGTTATTGTGAAAGTTCCTTCATCCCGGTTCAACGTGTTTTTGCCTTGGTTGTTGCTGCTGTTATCCATTGTCCCTAGTGTTTTTGTTATAATCCAATAATTCTGGCTTCATCCCAGACCATGATATGATTATTTCTACTGCAGTGGTCAGATATGTCTGAGCACCCAGAGGAAACCCATGCAGACACTGGGAGAATATGCAAACTCCACTCAAAAAAGTACCCAGAACATCCTATTTTTTTTGACCAAAGTAGCTTCCAGGCATAGGAAATTCAGTCAGAACACAAAGAATATAATATATAGCAAAAACACCCAGTCATTCTTTAGAAATTGTAGAAAGCTGATATTGGGAACAAAAATACACACAAGAACATGATAAGGTTAGGTGTCCTCCCTATAGATGAAAGCAGACTTTGTGCACATTGTTTACCCATGATTTTCAAATAACATGCCTGAACATTTTAAGGAGGAATACACAAACATTGTCCAAGACTTTGGCACAATTCAGTGGCATATTTTCATAAAAACTCAACTCTGCTTTCTTAAAGTTTCCTTCATAATGTATTGTATGGTGTATTGACTTTTGGAGGGAGGGAGATATAGAAGACTGATAATTACCTAAACGAACAACATCACAATGTTGACTGGCTTATCAGACTTCTACAAGCAACACTCTACAGCGGGCATTTGGGAAAACTGACTCGGCATATGAGATTTCTCTGGTCACATCACTCCAGGTGCATTACAAGTAGAAATTATTCATGCAAAATTCCCATCTTACAAACTCCAAGAGCAGAAACATCGACCCCTGTCCATCCATCCATCCATCCATCCGTTAATTAATCCATGAATTCACACAGGGTCTCGGGCCGGCCAGTACAAACCTGGCAACTCTGCGCGTAAGTGCATGAAAAAACATAGACAGGTTGTCACTTCATCCTAAGGCTCACACACTAAGGGCCAAATTTAGAAACACAATTTAACCTAATGTTAAATGTCTTCGGACATCAAAACCCCTTCATGTTCTGAGGTGACCTCACTACCCATGGCACCACCATGTCACCCCACATCAACATCGTATTCTTAATAAAACAGGGTACTTTCAAATGTAATTTTATGGAAT
>JAOUQV010000040.1:10463227-10476279 GCA_028565295.1 Aspidoras spilotus
TCAGTGCCAGCATATTTCTGATCTTAGCAATGTGTCTAAGGTGAAAGAATGCTATCCTGGTCATATTATCTACATGACATTTGAAGGAAAGGCTAGAATCAATAATCATACCGATGTCTTTTACAGCTGTATGTGGTGTAATTGAAAAACCATCCAGAGCTTATAAAATATCAGAAACTTTACTTCTAGCTACCTGTGGTCCTAATACCAGTACTTCAGTTTTATTAGAGTTAAGTAAAAGAAAATTCTTTAATATCCGTTGTCTAATGTCCCTCACACATTCCTTATTTCGAGTAAATTGGTGTGTGTCATCAGGATTTGCTGGCATATAACTGCGTATCATCAGCATAACTGTGAAAAATGATATCATTCTTGTAAATAATGTTACCCAAAGGTAGCATATATATAGAAAATAGTAATGGGCTAAGACAGAACCTTGTGGAACACCAAACGTTACCCTACTGCTGATAGAATAGTGGCCATTTACATCTACAAACTGATAACGGTCAGTCAAATGACATGGCTGTTACTTTAATTTCAACAACATTTTCTAGCCTATGAAGAAGAATAGCGTGATCAAAAGCTGCACTTAGGTCAAGCAATATAAGCATAAAAACATAACCCTGACAATTTTCAAAAATATTATTTTTATTCAGGTATGAACATTAATTCTGGGCTACAACCTTTTTTAGGATCTTGGAGAAAAAGGGAAGGTTAGATATTGGTATATAATTTTACAGCTGGCAGGCCAAAATTAGGTTTTTTAATCAAAGGTTTGATAACTGCTAATTTTGATTTAGGGACATATTCAGAACTAATTGAGAATCATTGATCATTTTTATGAGAGATTTGATTATTTCCGGTAGTACATTTTTGAGTAACGTTGTGATGATATTTTGATGATACAACTAGTAAAATTTACTCCATCTCTTGGAGTGGATTAAAGTATGATAATCTCTGGTCTTTAGTAAATATATTGACGTCTAGTTGATTTGGGTTACTCGGGTTAAGATTTACAGTTTTTATTTTGTGCCTTATATTTTTAACTTTATCACTGAAAAAATTCATGTCGCAACAACAACCTGATGGTGGGAACACTTCTGCTGTGGTATTCTTCCTAGTTAGTTTTGCTATGGTCTTAATGTTTTTTCTATTAGCGAGGAGAAATATTTTGCTCTAGCAACGCTTAGAGCTTTCCTATAGTATATAAGACTGTCCTCCCATGCTGCTTGATGCACAAAAAGCTTTATCTGACGCCATTTACGCTATAGTTTCCTAGTGGTCTGTTATAGGGTCTGTGTGAGATCATTATACCACGGTGCTAGTTTTTTCTCTTTAATTAATCTTCTTTTAATTGCGGCTACGCTATCCAGAATACAGCAAAGTTTTGAATCTATGTGCTCAGCTGCCTGATTAAGCTCAGTGGGGTTGGAGGGCGATACAATCATAGTTGATAAATTTGGAAGTTTACTAACAAAATTATCTGCATATTTGTTGTAAATGTGCGTTTCTGCCTGTACTGGCATAAAACGCTACTATTTTAAAACATAGTAATTTTAAATGAGATAAGATAATGGTCAGAAATATGGTCAGACTGTAAGAGTATAACTACATTGTCTATATTTACTCCTAATGTTAATATTAAATCAAGTGTGTAACTGCTCTTATGAGTTGGTCCTAATAATACGTTTTGGTTCACCCCCACAGAGGGAGTGGAAATCACCTAAAATTTAAGCTTTGTCTACAGATCTAACTAGGTTGGAGATAAAATCTGCAAACTCATGTAGGAATTCCGAATACGGCCCTGGGGGTCTGTAAATGATAATTAATGGGATAGAGTCCATATCCTTATTTTTCCTGCTTTAACAAGATATTTTTGTAAACAAAACCTCAAACGAGTTTAGTTTTTGCTGAGGTTTGTGTGTGATGGCTATATTATTATTATTATTATAGATGACAGCTACACCTCCACCTCTACCAGTTAAACGAGGCTGGGGTAAGTAATTATATCCAGGAGGGCTAGCTTTATTTATTACTATATACTTATCCGGTTTGATCCATGTTTCAGTCAAACAAAGTACATTCAATCAGTAATAAGTTCATTTATAATGAGCTATTTAGAACTTAAAGACCTAATATTTAATAGTTTCATCTTCAGGTCAACAGTGCAGGCTGTATCATCACAATTGTCTAGTTTAATAATTATTAAGTTATTAGAATAAATTCTTTGTATATTTCTATCTTTCGTTAAATTTTTATATTTTGGTTTAGGCTGGGAAACAGACACTGTCTCAATATGATGAACCGTAGGTGACGACTCTAAGCAGCTAGCAGAAGGTCAAAATAGCCACTTTGTCTGTTCCTGGCCTTGGCTCTGGATTGTCACAGTTTAACTAGCCCTGTTTTAAGACTATGTCCTGTGCTGCAGGATAAGAGAGCAGCACCTTCCTGAGTGGGATGAATACTGTCCCGCCCTAACAGGCCAGTCCTACCCTCAAAATTACTCCAATTATCTATGAAGTCTACATGATATTCTGAGCCTACATGAAGCCCACATGATTTTCAGTCACCATAACCTGCTGTAAGTTACATCACCACTCTGCATTGTTAGGGGGCCAGAGAAGATTATTGCATCAGACATCACCTTCGCTAATTTACACACCTCTATAATACTACTCTTGGTAACCTTTGACTCTCAAAGTCTTATATCATTTTCTCCGACATGAAAAACTATCTTATATAACCTGCGCTTGCCTAAAATCCTAAGATTACCTGCTATGTCTGGCACCCTGGCTCCCGGTAAACACTGTACTAATGCTGCTGGTGCCCCTGAAGGTCTAGCTACTTTCACGTGCCTCACTATAGAGTCTCCTATAACCAGAGCTCTTTCAGGTTTCTCAGCGGAAGTTTCACTGAGGAAGACAAACCATGTTGGACACGTGAATCCGAGAGGAGTGCTGCTCTCGTGGGTGAGCCTCAGCATTAGTGTTAGTATGCCATCGGGTTGTGAGGGCTCTAATGCCAGAGAGAGTGACGTACCTAAGGCATTCAGACCTTTTCTTAATCTAAAAGATCTGTAATTCCTCTTACCAAGGCTTTCTGATGACTGGATGCACACCTCTAAACCTGATCTTTTTTTGTCAGAGTTCTAATTAGAGTGCAATTATTACAGATAACATTATCACTAATGACGGAAAAAGACTAAACATCTTGCACTCCATGCACTGAACCAGCTGAATGTGTAACATTATAATACGTTACCCTTATGCAAACTCGATGTGATGTTGGATGACATTAAACGGATCCAGCGCGGATGGCGTCATTGTGCACTTTTTGTCGGATTCTGTAAATAGAAAAAACATTACGTCCTGAACTCTATAACGTTGGTGAATATGTGTTTAATATTCTATCTGGTTATGGTGCAGGCCAGTCAAGTTCATCCACACCAGACTCTCTCTTCCATGTCTTTATGGACCTTGCTTTGTGCAAGTCACAGTCATGTTGAAAGAGGAAGGAGCCAGTTCCACAAAGTTGGGAGCATAGAATTGTCCAAAATGTCTTGGTATGCTGAAGCATTCATACACCTCTGGCCATGAAATGGATTGGATTTTGGATGGTAATGGATGGTAATTTGAATAGGTGATCAAATACTTCTGAAAATATAGTGTATATAAAGAAATACTAATATATAACACATTTTGGGACAAGGTGGAGGTACTGTATAATGATGGACAATTCCAATGTTTTATGACTGCACAGCAAACACCAAATAGCAGAAAAAAAATGAACAGGAATGATCATTGTAAAAAATTGGTAAGACTAGCAATAACAGCATAACTAAAGGGGAGATGCAAAAGGTATCCACAGACATAAAAGCTTCAAGACGTTTTAGTTTACCGAACACTCTAGTACTCATGAACCCTAAAGATCTGTACCTTCACCTATAAAACTATAAGCAGAATGCTTACTAAACAAACATGTGTTGTACCTAGACTTAACATTAAATAGGATACTTTTCCATAACTGGGGTGCTTTGTAAGAGAAATCTCTGTTACTCGCTATACATTTTATTATTCTATGAATCTGAAAGCAGCCTGCACCTTTGATCGAAATAAGCAAGGCGAAACATGAAATATCTTCATTTCACTTAGATACTGAGTAGCGAGATCATTCAGAGCTTTATACATCAATAGTAAATGTTTACAGTATGCAAAATTTTATTGGGTACCAGTGAAGTGTAATTAAGACAGTGGTGATATGATCATATGTTTAAGTTCTAGTAATAACTAATGACTAATAATAACTAGTAATGGATGCAGCATTCTGCACTAACTGAAGCTATTGTATACACCTTCTGAACATCCAGACAATAAGGCATTACAGTAATCCAATCTATAACTAACCGACGAATAAATTAGTGTTTCTGCATTATGGAGTGTCAGTGCTTATCTTTCTTCTTTCTAAGATGAAAGAATGCTGTCTTTGTAGTAAAGATCTTTTACTGCTTCACAGGACATGTACTACCATTTAGAGTTACTACAAAATCAGAAAGCTTACTTCTACCTGCCTGTGGTCCAAGAACGAGTACTTCTGTCTTATTAGCGTTATGAAGAAAAAATGTTATTCAGCATCCATTGTCAAGTCCTTCACACATTCCTCAATGTTATTAAGATGGCTTTGGTGCAATATACAGCTGTGTATCATGAGCAAAACAACAGAAACAGATACCATGTTACCATTTTACCCAGAGGCAGAATATACATGGAGAAAAGTAGTTGGCCTAAAACATAACATAAAACGTTTTTACTTTCTCTTAGCTTCATCAAAATTCTCCAGTCTAGGAAGAATAATAGTATGATTAATGGTATCGAAAGCTGCAACCCCACTTTTCAGATGCCACTAGTATCTCAATAACCACTCTAACTAATGCTGGCTTTGTTCTCTGATGAGGCTTAATACCTGATTTATGGAGTTCATGCATTTTGTTGGTGTAGATTTGAACAAAACTGCTGAGCTACAACCATTTGAGGTACCTAACTAATAAAAGAGATTTAAATGATAAGGGATATAGTTAAGGTGACTTTATCTGCAAAGTTATGTCCAGTATTTGATGTAAATGTGTGACTGAAGCTGCAACACAGCAGAGTGGCTATATTGGAATGAATCTGTTTTTTAAATGTGATTAAGTAATGGTCTGAGATATCTTTATACACTGTGAAGTAACTATATTTTTAATATCTAATCTAAATATTAGTATTAAATATATCGTGTGACCATCCTTATGAGTTGATCCTGTAATGACTGATGGACTACTACAGAGTTTAAATAAATACAAATGCTGTTTTAAGAGGGATAATTATTAAGATAAATATTAATGATCCCCAACTATTATCACATCATCCAGAGAAACGATTAGATTAGAGATAAAGCGTAAATTAACCTAATTGGCAAATAATTTTGAAATAATGTTCTGTGGTCTTTAAATGGTTACAGGAATCAACTTAATAGATTTATTTTGTCCTAAAAATTATATTTGCATAAAGAGCCTAAAACTAATTGAATTTCTGTTCTAACTTTTGCCTGACATTTATCTTTTAATTATAAATTACTGCGAGACAGCTCCTCGAACAAGTTAGACTAGGTTGATATATATAGCTGTATCCTGGAGGGATAGCATGATTTAATGCTGATTACTCATTGGGTTTAATCCAGGTTTAGGTTATACACAGTATATTTCAATACATATCAGTTATAGATTCTTGCCTTGCATGTTGGTGGGGTGCCATATCATGCAATAAGTGGTCTCTTTCTTTTTTCACATGGAGTGATAAAGTGTGCTTAGCCAGCAGGTTATAAAGATGAATTAGAGCCAGCGCATGGAGTGATGGGAAAACCAGAATGCACATATGTTAATAATCTGACTGATTGTTTAGTTGAATTGGGCTCGGTCATATGCAATAGAGTAAAAAATTAGGCATGGCAGTAAACATGATGGCACAATGGCCCATTTCCTGTCTGATCCCATAACACCAAAATAGTGTTAACGCTAGTGTGACTCTAAACAGTGTTTATTGTACCTGTAAATGTCTGCTATGATAGGATGGTTGAGGAAAGATTTACATTGGATTTAGACTGGAACAGCTTGGCAGCCATCATGCACTGAATTGTTGGGGTTTCAAATTCAAAAGGCTAAAAAAATGAATTGCTTTATGTTTTGCACATTTCAACATATTAAATCAATGTTGTTGACAAGCCATTTAAGCAGTTCAGATTTCTGTTAACATTTATATGCATACTGACTACTTTAGGTATATCATATTGTCATACGCAGTCGTTGCTTTGCGATAGTTGGCTGCATAGATCGGTTGGATAGGGACAAGCTGACTGAGCATTGTTAGCTGTTGCAGCACAATAAAGTCGTATTCCAGTTGCTAAAATTCCTGGGTTTTTTTCAGCAGTTTGTGCGCTACCAGTTGAGCTATCCTGGCTACTGATTCCTCCATATATTCCTCTTTCATTTTGTAGGGTCAGCTATCTTGATTTGTTTTGCTGTATTCCTGAAATATACCTGCAAAACTATTGTAAAAAACATTATATAGACATGTGTATAAATGTATCTGTATTAGTAAAATAAAACACGACCATTCTGAACTGCTGCATATCATTGCACTGTACTCTGCATGTATTTACATTGGGTGATAGTGAGTGGGGAAGCATTTTTGCACAGTGGGTTGCATGCTTGTCTCATAAGTCCCAGGTTTTTAGATAGGGACATTGTGGGTCCTTTGTGTGGAGTTAACATGTTTTCCCTGTATTCAAATAGGTACTCTGGTTACTTGGGTTTCCTTACACAGTCAAAAGACATGTATTGGGAGAATCAATGCGTGTAATGACAATTTGTGTGTCTGGCAATTTTTAGGATTATTCCTGCCTTGGCTAAGCAGTGGCATTCTTAAACCATGCCCAGGATTAAATAACTATGATATTGGCAAAGAGTAGCAGTGACATATCATGATATGTATTTTTTTCAGAATGCTTATCAATTTTTTTGGGCTAAAATATTTACCATAAAGAATATTCAGAAGGAGAAAAAAAATACCAAGGATTCCTAGTGGAGATTCTGTGTGACGCCATTCTAATCAAACTTCAGTATTCTGGAAATACTACAAACAAGATGAATCCAGTTCTACTGTAAGCTGCAAAATGTGTAATGTTGTTCCTAAAAGCACTAAAATTTATTAATTCATTTTCTCTATCTTAGTCAGGATCACGAGGTAGCTGGTGCCCACTTGGCAGCACAAGGCGCAAGGCAGGATAAACTCCAACATAGGACATACACGCTTACTTACACATTAAGAGAAAATGACAGATTTTAGACCAACACATTTCTTGTGTTTGTGGAAGGAAACTGGAGCCCCGCAAAACCCATGCGAACATGGCAAGACCCAGTATGTCTCAGTCGGAACCTGAACCTGTAACCTACTTCCTGTGAGGTGAAGATTTTTGCGACTTTAGCTATGGACATTACGACTAGTCGACTATGTGTAGGATTAACTAGTCCACTAGTAAAAACTGGTAACCCCTAACACAGACACTGTGGTACACATGCACATACCTGCTTGGTGCAACAATTGCAAAGATGCAATCAGTTTTTCTTGCATGCTGTTTTCATTAATAGAACCTTATAGGTTTTTCTCTGCACTCTGAAACAACCAGCCCTCTGTCTTTATCTCTATTTTTCCCCTCCCCAATTATCTCTCCCTCTCTCTCTCTCTCTCTCTCTCTTTTTGTAGCACTTTCTATTTCTCTCTATTTGTCTCCCTCTCTTTTCCTTTTTCTCTTTCTCACAGGCTTCTCTGCAATCACAGCTTTCTCTCTCTTTCTCTCTCTCTCTCTCTCTCTCTCTCTATCTCTCTCTCTCACCAGCACTTCCTCTCTCTCAGTGCTCACTACCCTCGTTTCCTCTCCCTCTGTCTCTCTCTCTTTTTTTCCCCTATCTCTGCGGATCTGCAGATCCCTTGCTTAAGCTTTTCCCGTTCCTCCTCCACTTCGTCCCGAACTCAGTTTGCAGAGAAGTTGTTCAGGGAGCAGAGGGGAGGCTGTTTAAAGGTGCTGAATTTCTGCTCTCGTGAGGATAAAGTGGAGTGGGCACCTGGCATGCGATCAGATGATTCAGGCTGCCAGGATTCTCTCACATTGTTTGAGTGGAATTAGAGCACTGCAGTAATATTGGCCAGCAGGACTAGGTGCAGGACGGGGCCAGAGAGGCTTGCTGTGATGTGCTGATCTTTGGGGGGTGGGTATGTGTGGGTGTGTAACATTCTATAAAGATATTGTGTGCTAGTGGTTCTTCTAGACATACTGTGGATCCTTGTAAGGAATAATTGGATTGGCTTGTTGCCTCATTGAATATACAAAATGAATATAGTACACCAGGCTAATTTTACAATTAAGCCTAATTTTTATCTTGCTTTTAGGTACTTTGGCACCTTGACATCTTCCGCAGAAGCTTTCGGCAACTGACCACACACAAGTGCATGGAGGATTCATGCATCTTCTGTGCTCTTAAGGTAAGTGGTATATCTAAATATTGAACTTGGTGTTTAAATGTTCACTCATACATGGTTATATATTTTTTTTATACTAGTCACAAAGATTTTATTTTGGTGTCAGGTCCAGTTAATGATTATTTTAATATTACAGCATACATAGACATCATGTTTTCCAGTTTAAGAATAAAGAAGGAAAAAACAGTTGGACCTGATGATAAGCGCACCACTGATTCTTGCTTAGAGAACCTTTATTGAGTCTTTGAGGATTTAGAGAAAGCTTATAACAGAGTGCCAAGGGAGGAACTGTGGTGTTATCTGAAGAAGTCTGGAGTGGTTGAAAAGTATGGTATACTGGTTCAGGACATGTAAGAGAACAGCATGACAGTGGTGAGATTGGCTGTATAAGGTGGGACTGCATACAGATAAGGTCAGACAGGAATCACCATGGACTATGATGTTTGCAGATGACCTTGTTATCTGTAGTGAGAGCAGGGAAGACCTAGAAGAGAACTTGGGGTGTTGGAGGTATGCTCTGGAAAGCTGGGGAATGAAAGTCAGCTGTGGTAGGACAGAATACATGTGAGTGTGAATGAGCAGGAGGCAGCTAAAAAAGTCAGGCTGCAGGGGTTCACTGGTCACAAAGGAGCTAGATTCCAAAGAAATGGGGAGTGTGGAAAAGAGGTTAAAAAGGGAGTACAGGAGAATGGAGTGGATGGAGAACATTGTCAGAAGTGATGTGTGAAAAAAGGGTTGCACAGAAAGGAAAGGTTTATACGAGAGTAGTAAGACAATCAATCTTGGCAAAGGCTGTGAATACTTATGTACGTATAATATATATATATATATATATTGTTTTTATATATTAACAGTGAAAAGTTTGTTTTAATTTTTTTTTTCCAAAAAATCCGAACAAACTTTTTCACTGTCATCATGGGGTATTGTGTGTAGAGTTTTTATGGGAAAAATGAGTATAATCAATTTTCGAATAAGGTTGTGACATGATAAATTGTGAAAAAACAGAGGTGTGTAAATACTTTCCGAATGCACTGTAGGTGAGCACAAAAGTTAGAGTTAAGGAGTTAATTTTATAAAAGGTCATTTTATTCTGCAGCATTACACTTTTTTCCTTTATTGCATAAAGATGCCCAAAGCTGTTCCATCTTGACAGCGTCCCAGGACAAAATGTGAGCTCAAAGAAAACACAGGTTTGGCAAAATTGTTAGTGAACTCAAGTGGCCAAAGTCTAGAGGGAAAATATTCCTCATAGTGACGGCTGAAATAAGAGCAAAGGGGAAAATTTGTATTTGGATGTACTATACAGAAAGTACAATATGGGTGGAATAGTTAGTAGTCCAAAAACTTTTGAACCAAAGACAATATGTTACATTGGATCACCTAAATAGCAAATACTACTCTATAAAAGAGTAGTGAGACCAGCCTTGTATGGTTTGGAAACAGTGGCACTGTCTAAGAGACAGAAAGCAGAGCTGGAGGTGGCAGAGCTTAAGATGTTGAGGTTCTCTGTGGGAGTGACCAGTATTGACAGGATTAGGAATGAGAACATCAGAGGGACAGCACAGATTGGAAAATTAGAGATTGTTTGGACATGTTCAAAGGAGGGACATTGGATATAGTGTTAGGAGGATGTTAGAGATAGAGCTGCCAGGCATGAGGCAAAGGGAAAGACCAAAGAGGAGATATATGGATGCAATCATTGTAGACATACAGGTATCTGGTGTGAGAGCTGAAGATATAGTAGACAGAGTGAGGTGGAAAATATTGACTGCTGATAAAGGGAGAGGCCAAAAGAAGAAGTATCACATAAACAGCAAATGAGTTTTATCTCTATGATACATAAACATGATACATCTAATCCAAAATGATTTCTGTGATTACTCTCTGCACACTCCTACACTGTATATTGCAGCATGAAGTGTGTGTGTGCTACAGTCTGCTATAACATGTTGTAACATTCAAGAAAATGTTGTTTTACATCGAGTTAGTTGGTAGCAGATTATGGATGTAGAAGCATTTGGGTTTAGAAAAAGTAGAAAACAGAGGGACATTTTTTTAAGAATGGATGTTTGAATGAAAATATTGACAGTGTTATTGACAGTGACAGTGTTAAAGCCAATGGTTCTACTTTGAAAGAGACTCCCATACCCACAGTGGAAAAAGTGTACTCGTTTGATCATGTACAAATATTTACATTATACAAATTAAATAAAAAATTTCTTCTTTTTTCTGCTGCTGGGACAGTTACTATAAATATTCAAATTACATTTGTTTGCATCTGTGACTTCGTGTAAGAGATTGCGGCATATATAATTACATCATTTCATATTGACTTCAGATCACAGGATCGAACCAAAACCTAATGTTGACATATCCAATTTCATTGCTTGACTCAGGGAATCAGTGCAGAAGTGATTTAATTCAGTATAGTTCAATTCAACCCAGTGCAATTATAATAATAAATAATCAGTTTTTTATTTGTGTGTTTGATGTTAGTAATTCAACTTTACCTAAAAATAAAGCTATAGATAAAAGACTTGACTGTACTGCTACACTGATGGCATTAAGCAGGCACTCTTCTCCAGAATCATGAGGTATAACTTGTAATGTCAAAGCTAGTGCTTGTAAACCTGAACTCAAGGTAGCAAGGATACTGCCAGAAATACAATACAAACACAAATCTAAACAACTGCAAGCAAAAATATTCCTACCACCAAAAATTGCAGTAATAAAGAAGAGGTGCAAGGGTAATGTTCAGTTAAGTGAACTAGAAAGATGTGAGTCTTCAGCCTGTGTTTGAAGACAGCAGGATTGTGCTGTTCGACAAAGTGTTTTCAGCCTATTCTTAAACACTTAGACTGTCTCTGTCTCCTGAAGCCTGTTCCATTGAAGAAAAAAAGCCTTTATTTGTGAAATTGTTTTCCCACTTATTCCCACTTTCTAGGAAGTTTGGAATCAGAATAAAGTAGAAAAGACTTCTAGCAAATCTATATAATGTTACATATATCTATATATGTTTGTTCATTCCTTCATATTATTAATTCTATACCCGTTATAAAGGTGCCCAGTCAGCTACAACAGAAATAATGTAGGAACAGTTCTAGCCAGGGTGCCAATTCATCATAGGCCCCTATACAAATGTTATGAATCGAATTTGAAATGTTATGATTATATATTTTATGATATCATTGCAAGCTTGGCAGTGGTGTCTCATTGCTTAATGTTCTGAGTTACTACTCAGAAGCTTTGTTTAAGCCCCAGAATCACCAAACTGTAACTGATGTAACCAGTCTCTTTTCCCGGGACACCGGATCATGGCTGAACTTGCACTATAACCCATTCAATATACCAAAGATCAGAACTACACAAAGCATTTTTTCCACTCTCATCTACTTTAGTTCTACTGCTAAGGGTTTACTGCTTGTGCCTGTCTTAAGAAGTTCTTTATCCTGACCACGGGAAGTGAATTCACTGCTTCATTCTCTCTAATTGAATTTAGTTCATCTTCATCAGCACCAATATCTCTCCTTCCCTGTCACTACATTATTTCTTTCTCCTGCTTACTGGGTTGATTAAGAGATATAGCTTCTGGAAGTGAATGAAAAAGGATATGCTTCAGCAAAATTTGACAAGATAAAAACACAAGAGGGTAAAATGTGTTTCATGTCTTGCGTAATCTGCACAAATCCTGGTCTGGCAAAACGCATAATGCTGCCTCTTATTTTGGTGCTAAAGATATTTATGGGCCTCGCCTGCCTAGAAGAAGCCTAAAGGCTGACAACTGTTTTTTTAGAAGCTCTAATTTTAGCTGTGCCTGCTTCTTGTCAGTTTTTACTTGGATGTTTTTTTTCCTGGAAATAACAACACATCAGCCAGCTGTATGTTACTTTCACCTCACTGAATAAAGGTGGCATAAATGGAGAATGCTGGAAACAGTATAACAGCTTTGTCATCCTTTTTTCATCCGGTTTTATCTTATTCTCATTCTGCGGCAGACTGCTGAAATTTCAGACTCCGTAAGCTGCTTTCTTTTTCGGAGTGTTGTCACAACTATCATTTTCCTCGGCTAATTCTTTTCAAAAAATGTGTTCTCAGTGCGTAATGGCAGTGAAAGCGATGATTTACTCTTTGACTGCTTATTTGAAAAAAGAAAGCAAGTTTATTTCACCACGGATTATCACATAAAGAAATTGATGACTCATGTCCCATTACTGAGAAAAAAATATCATATTACTCACTGATAATGAAAGCATGGCCGATTTTAAATTTCAGCAATATACTGTATTGTACAGTTCTGAGCAAAAATCCTGCAGCATATTCAGCTGACTAAACTTTGTCAAATAATACATTGTTAGTAAAGATAGCATATATAGCAAAATGGTGTTTTCATAGTCCGTGATCATTTTTTGCATGTTGTTTTCCTAACGTTTTATATATAGTCTGTTGACGATTTATTCTATGTGAACTCACAGAAACACAACAATG
>JAOUQV010000040.1:10549541-10561635 GCA_028565295.1 Aspidoras spilotus
TTAAAATCCCTCTGACCACTGTGCAAGACTTGTATGTGTCATTCCCAAGACGAATTGACGCTGTATTGACTGTAAAAGGAGGCCCTACACCATACTAATAACTTATTGTGGTCTAAAACCAATATATACAAACCCTTCTTCTTCTTCCAGCCTCTCCCTTTTATTGGGCTCACCACAGCAAGTGAATATTCTACATCTTCTTTCACACCATGCCTTTTGGCCTTTTACACTCGCATTGCTGATCTGGCACGTTTTACGCCGGATGTCCATAGCCTTGAACCGACATAATTTTCTCATGCAATCCTTGCCTTCAAAGTCTATGCGTTTTGTGGATATTCCATTTGTTTTTAGATACTTCCATTTAAACCGCTAATTGTGTAACCTACAACTATAGCATTACTTGCGTAAATGTTTAGTCATTGTCCTGCTCTCAGCTTTGAGTGTGTTGAAACATTATATTCCATGTCTTTTTAAATTAAATTCTGTTGTAATATTTTATATGCACAAGTTTGCCAATGAACATACTGAAAATGCCAGATCTGTATACAAATAAGAGTTATCACAGTGCGGTTTAGATTGTTTGCATTTTTTAGAAAGTGTCCAACTTATATGGAAAGTGCATTTGCATTTTTAAATTAATGTCTGCGCTTCTATTACATGTGCTGGAAAGTAATTATAAATATAAAGGCAGAACTTAAACACATCCTACACAATAGCAGCAATAAGGCAACAGGAGGCAAGGGCAGGTTCCGGAGAATATTCCAGGAATAGATTATTTAATAACAAAACATGAGCTACCTGTATGTAAATTGTTGTAAAGATGCCATAGCTACTAAACTTAATCAAATATAAACTTGTTATTGAATAACCAGCTGAGGAGTGGACATGGTGAAGTGATAGCAGTGTCCTGTAACAGTGTCCTGGTGAAGTGATAGCAGAACCCAGAAGTTAGTGTTAATAGTTACTGTAAACTTGCTTCGCTTCTCGGTGAAACACACGGATATATGCAAGCGCTTATAGGCGACTTCCTTCATTAACACGAAATATGTTAACACCTTGCTTTGTGCACTGGTGCACAGTCATGTTGGAAGAGGAAGGAGCCAGCTACAAAGTGTTACCACAAAGTTGGGGCATGGAATTGTACAAAATGTTTTGGGACGCTAAAGCATTTATACACCTGTGGCCATGGAATTGATTGGAACACCTGATTCGGATAATTTGGATAGGTGAGCAAATACTTTTGTAACAATAGTGTACAAAAGGTCACCCAACATATTGACATGCCTACGTCATCATTGCAAATGATCTATGACAAATTATTTCCTCTCAGCTGAAATAAAGATAAAAAGGCCATGCCTCACACACAGACATGCAAATGTGGTCAGAGCTAACACACACACACACACCCACCCTCTGGATAGGAAGTGTGAAAATGGGATGTAACTGGCCTAGTTCCTGATTGAGAATTAACTCCTGATGAACTGCCATGCACCAGTTGAGATGAGACTGTTAAAAAGTAGACCCTTAGGGAACAAAGACCTGCTGTACTGTAAATTGAACACGGAACTAGAGCAGTACGACAAATACAAGAATTTGATTTAATAATCTTTATATAACTCAAATAAAAAAACTAAAGTCCACTACCTACACTGGTTTATATGCGCTGTATAACGATGCGATGATGTCATTGAAATTATCCGACACTTAATTTAATATAGCAGCAAATTTCTAGCCATTCTACATCAATTCCATATCTGACTGCAATTGTATTAATCATTGTGTGTATTCATCATAAATATATCAAACAAGTGTCAGCTAGTATATAATGCATGATAGTGTATAATGGAATGCTATTAGGTCTTACCCCAAGGAATAACACAAACAAGTTAGAATAGAAAACTCAGATTCATTCTCCCAGTGAATCAAACAAGTCAAATGTCTATTCAACAGGAAGAGAAAAAGTGTCAGCAGTTCTAACTGCATCATGTGGCAGTAAACTTTACAAAGTTGATAGATATTGCTTCTGCTTTGTGTAAATACAAACAGGGCTACAGTTTAAATGCCTAATAATAGTTTAAATGTAAATGCAGGGTTACGAATGCACTTAAAACGCTGCTTTTGACTACAACTACGAACAGAAGAGGAAATGAGAAAAACACAATTGTACTGCAACACTGCAACACATTTAATCAAATATTCAAAGGTTGCACGAGTTCAGATTTGGATTAAGCCTCACAAGTTTGGGCAGAGATTATACATTTAATGATCAGAGTTCAGTAACTTAATAAATTATCTTGACATAGAACAGGACAACTCAAAAATGACCCAGCAGGCACATACTCACAGAAACCGATTCTGGTGCTGGCTTGTGCCAGTGGATAAATCCGAATGTTTACACAGGAACTGTAAGGAAAGACCAGCAACCTGTTCCATCTCTTTCTGGCATCATTATTTTAGCCCTGAACACAAGCACCTACACAAAATAGACCCGATCTAGAACTAAAGGACGACAGCTCCAATTCCAAGCCGCCTGTAACGTCATAACTGTGCTTGTCCCAGAAAAGCTCGGCTCACCACAGGGATTGGTGACCCATTTTACAAGGAGTCCTAAAGGCTGCTCTCTCACTGTCCTCTCTAAACTTTAGTCCTCCATACTCTTGATATGCAACAACATGAAGCTGACTCAGTCCAGAAAAACATGAGCCTAAAAGAGGGCTTTAATTGCACAGTCACTCTTGTTAAAGTCATGCACTGCTAACATGACGCCACGAAGCAGCCAAAGTCAAGAACACGCTGACTTCCTCAAATACTGATCATTTACTGACCATCCTTCTTTTTTACCACAATTCCACTTTTAGTAAAATAAAACTGTTTCCAGTGTCTTTACTCCAACAGCCTGACAGCAGTTCATAGAGGTGTGCATGAAGCTGATTGAGAGAATGCACAGTAGTAATCAAAGCCAAAGCCAAAGCTACCCAATTTGAAGAATCGCACACCAAAAACATATTTTTTCTTGTTTATTACATGATTCCTTATGTATTCCTTCATTAGTCTGGATGAACAGTATGAATTCACAATGCAGAGACAAAAATAAATAACATTTATAACATTTGACTGGCACTGTATGTACAGTAGAATTTAAATGTTGGATAATAATAAACCTGCCTTATTTTTTTATTTCATTCATTTTTTATTATGTTCCTAATATTAAAGTCTGTTGGTTATAATTTCAGGGATTCGTATCAGTTAAATATTCTAAAACCAGCAAGATTCATATTGGGATGATAACTGCAAATGAACACAAAGGTATTTACATCACTGTACTTTTACTAGTCTTTTGTAAATTTGGTGTGTACTGTTAAGCTTGGAATGTGTAGCTTGTTTACATTTAAGTAGTAGTAGTAACACCGAGAATTGCATAGACTGAAATTGTTTATTTAGGAGAGCCTAACACACTGAAAGATCACCAGATTAGAAACACCTGGCAGATGAAATATAATCACTGATTAAGCCACCCAATCGATTGTTACATTACAAACAAATGTTTCTCATATAAAGCTGCACAAATGAAGTTTACATTTACCAGCTACGGATAAATGGACTGACCCTGACCACAGACAGATAACTTCTGCCCCTGTGGGGTGTTCCTTTACCACAGTATCAGAGGTGTACCAATAGAGGAGGAATTATCCAAAAACATTCAGCCGAAGGTCACACAGAGGCTGGTTACTTACGGTCAAGTTGACCGGTTATTATCAAACTAGCAAAAAGAGAACTGGTTGAGCTGCTGCAGCACACATGCGTCGACTTGCACATGTAGGTTTTCACCACCTTGTAAAGTTTGCTCTCTGATACTGTATATGCTTACTGAAACTAATCAAAATGGTGAATCAACCTGTTATAAGTAAATTGATCTTAATCTATCAATTGTTCAGTGTTTAACCAGATGGTCAAACAGAAGAAGACTGTGCTTCCTGTACAGGAAACCTCCATTAAACACCTTCTAACACACTTCAGATATCAGAACACAGGACTACAGCATGTCAGTGGTTAAGTGTGAGCAGGTCATATGATGAACTGATCTCAAGTTGCGGGTCATTCCAAGCATAGTGAGATTAATAATATTACAGACCGACCGGAGACAGCTATCAGTTCTCTCAGCACTGTATTGATGATATCGATGTCTTATATTCCCCATAATTGTCCTCTATTAACCGCGTTGGACGTGACAGGCTAACAGACCGTGTGTGTGTGTGTGGGCTCATGGGTGAGATCTGTATTATTTTAATTATAAGGCACACTGCAACAAACGGCTTCCTATATTTCTACCACTCAATCGGTTCATCTCTCTCTATCTCTCACACACACACACCTTATATCCGAGAGACACGATCATTCTCTTCAATATTCCCTCTATTATATATAACACACTTGTCCTACAATTCTGAGTGACTGACAGAAACCGGACACTATATGTTATTTTAAATAATAAAAGCCTTGTTGTGACATTTTATTTACAGACTGACTCCTGGATCAAGAGGCAACAGTCTACAGTATTCCTGGCGCTTCGTTGCAGCGTTTGAAACGTCTTGATATTCTTGCAGTTTATAGCTAAAAAATGAAAGCTCTCACCTTCCACGGAGACAAAATAAATGGTCATGTGCATGGACAAATATGAATCGCACGAACTGCATCAATTGCACGAAGCCGCTATTCCACAAATCACGCTCTGCAAGTTTCATTGTAATAAGAGGCGCGAGCGCGCAGTGCATCGTTTTTATTATTCTCAGCACAAAGTTTCTACTCTGTCTCTCTTCCCTTCAACACAGATAATTCCGCTGCTAATATATATTATTTCTTACCGCTCACTAGCCTCACCTCATTGCGTGGCGTTCAGTTCTTTCGCCGACTAATTTTCAAGCGCCGCAAATACACACATTTCTTAGCCACTTATTTTACCCTACTCCATTGATTTTTTTTAAAGGTACCGGAAATCAGCAGACGTGCACATTGGTAGTTGTAGTTCTACTCGCATTGTGTTCTATTCGTTGAGTCAACGCACTGTACGTCAATACCCATAATGCTTTGCAAAGGAAACGACGCCCCACGCCAGAATACACCGTTAAGTTTCCTAGACGATATACTCAGTAAGAAAAACCGTCTTCATCTTCTTCTTTTATTTTCCTCTCATCAGTATACTGAGGGGTTTATGTACAGTATATCAGTGTGCTATCTACAGAGCTTTAAACAACATTTAGGCTACAGTTTTATTCAATATTAATACAATTAATTTAGGATTAATGCAGGGAAAAAGCCGAAAGATGAAAATAAATAACATCACGTTTATATATGTTATCACCATCATCATCATCATCATCATCATCATCATTAATAATAATAATAATATTAATAATAATATTAATAATAACAGATTACTGGTCTCATTTTAAACGAACATTTTTGAATGAACTACATCTTGATAATACTATACTGAATAATGTAATAACCTATTAGTCTTTGTTATATAAATGTCACCATCATCATAGTAAATAATTGAGAACCATTAAAAATCAATAGACAGGTATAAGATGTGTACATTTTGCAGAGGGAAGCATAATATAATAAGTGATACACTGAGACCATATGATGCTCTGCTCTACTGTATATACAGTACAGTAGTTTATAGATAATCTAACACAACACTGCCATCTAATGGACACTGAGAATAAATTAATGTTTTCTGCTATGGTAAATTTAAATTTTCAAATGAAATGAAAACAAAAATGTACAAAATTAAAAATAAAAAACCAAACCAATCAATTGCTATGTTTAAACTAATTTCCGTTCAATCTTATTTCTATAGACCTTTTTACAATAGCACAATGTCACAAAGCATTCATTCATTTTCTTCCATTAATCCAGAAGGGATCACGGTCAAGCCAGTGACCACCCGGCATCTCTGGGCGAAAGGGCAGGAACAGACAGGGCACCAATCCATCGCATAGCACAAACACAAACATTCACACACTAAGAGCCACTTAAAGACACATATTAACCTACCATGCATGAAGTATCCAGAGAAAACCCGCGCAAACAAGCGGAGAACATGCAAACTCCACAAAGAAATTTCCCAGGCTTCCCCACTCAGAGATCGAACCTGGGTCCTTCTTGCAGTGAGGGGACAGCACTACCACTGCACCAGTTCAATTAAAATTACGTTTAATTCTTAATGCAAGACGGATGGCTGCAGTGGCAAGGAAAACATCTTTGAGATTATAACGTACATTATGAAACTTCGAGAGAAAACAGACTCAGATGGGAAACCCACATGAATAGTGAATTGTGCTGGAACAGAGCATAGACACAAGAACCATGACTAATAATTAATAATGTTTTCAACATGATATTAGGTATTAAAATAAACATAAAGCATAAGTAAAAGCCAACACATGCTCGTGTAACAAACTTACATCATTGCGATTAAAAAACAAAATAATAAAATAAATTATCTTACTTGCAGAGATCTTGCTAAACATCTGGAGTTTAACATCCCACTTGTAAATCACGGTGACGTAGTGGGCTGCGCTTTCGCCTCACAGCAAGAAGGACCTGGTTTGATCCCATTTTTGCGTTGACACTGTGTATTCCCCCTATGTTCGCGCGGCGTTTTTTCCGGTTTCCTCCCGCATTCCAAATAAGTTAGGTTAATTGGAATCTCTAAACTGACCCTTAGTGCACGATTATGCGTGTCTGCGCATGTTGCCCGCCACAATGACTAAGCTAAATATAAAGGATGGATGGATGGATGGATGGACAGGACCTGTCAATTTTCTAGAAATAATGCTGATGATTGTTCACATACACTGATATGTGTCTGCACAATCTAGAGAACTATCTAAAGCACTATCTAAAGCACAATCTAGAGCACAATCTAAAGCACTATCTAGAGCACTATCTAAAGCACTATCTAGAGCACAATCTAGAGCACAACCTTAAGAAGCGTGTCGGTTTGTATTAATAGATATATGTCCAGATTCAGGCACAGTATGCATGTTTGGCGAGAGTTAAATATAACAGCTTTGCAGACTGACAGTGAGGAAATAGACTTCTGAAAACGTCTATGTTTAGCTGCAATATTCTCTGTAAAATGAACCAGTATGAAGTAGTGTGCTATAAGCGAAACTTGCAGGCAGCTTCCCCTACAGCGCTGCTCTAATAATAGCTCGGTAATAGGCAGCGAGGGAGTGTGAGGTATAGAAAGAATGTGGAAGAATGCCAGGGTTTAGTGGACAGATGCTTGAATATCCACTATGCCATTATACAGCATCTGCTGTACCAGATCGCACCACATTTGCTTTCTTTTAAACTGAAGGTTATAGGCAGCAAGAAGTTACGTCATCTAAGTCATATTCTTGTACATACACATACTGATTATTTTCAGAAACAGCATCAGCAATGTGATGACGTAATGTTAAATTCAATCACCACATCATGCAACAGATGTGGTTTACTGCTTAATGTTTCCATGCAGATGGTGTTTGATTCAGGTTTTTTAAAGATGATTTTGTTTATACAGTAATAGAATGGTTGAAAATGGTTGTATCATACATTAATTCATTTATTAATTCATTCATTATCTTCCACTTAATCCACATGGGGTCACAAGCCGGCAACACTGGGCACAATTCATTGCAAGGCACACACACAGCCACACAAAGAGCCAATCTAGAGTCAGCAATTAACCTAACATGCATGTCTTTGGTATGCGGGAGGACACCAGAGGACCAAGAGCATTACTGGTGCCGTCTGGTTCTGTGCCAAAGCAAAATATTATTGCTGCAGTGAGAAAATGTTTAATAAAAATATTGTTGCTTTGCATGAGTCTAACATGCCACTTTGAGAAGCTAAACATTTTGTGCCTTGACCTTGTGTTATATAATCACTTTAAGGTGAAGCAATCACAACGGAAACCTTAAATGACATGGGCCAAAACTTTCATTTGCACCAGATCTGGGCCAGATCATGTTTGCCATGTAGGACTGCTTGTGGGGTCATTTAAAAGTGCTGGTGGTAAAATTAAAATATCATTAAAAAGTTTATTTGTTTTAGTTTTTCTATTCAAAATGTGTATAAAATGTGTATAAAATACACATTTGTTACACACAGACTGATATATTTCAAGTCTTTTTTTTATTTGTTGATTATAACTGACAATATAAACAAAAAGATATCATAAAAAAATCAGTATCTCAGAAAATAGAATATTACCAATACAAAAAAGGGATTTTAGAAATGCTGGCCAACTGAAAAATATGAACATGAAAAGTATCATCATATACAGCACTCAATACTTAGTCGGGACTCCCTTTGCCCAAATTACTGCAGCAGTGCAGTGTGGCATGGAGTCAATCAGTCTGTGGCACTGCTCAGGTGTTATAAGAGCCAAGGTTGTGGAGATAGTGGCCTTCAGCTGTACTGCATTGTTGGGTCTGGCGTGTCGCATCTTCCTCTACACAATACCCCATAGATTTTGTATAGTGTTAAGGTCAGGTGAGTTTGCTGTTTAAGAACAGGGATACCATGGCATTTAAACCAGGTACTTGTAGCTTTGTAACTGTGTGCAGGTACCAAGTCCTGTTGGAAAATATAATCAGCATCTCACAGAAGTTGGTCAGCAGCAGAGAAGGATGAAGTGTGCTAAAACCTCCTGGTAGACAGCTCCATTGACCTTAGACCTCAGAAAACCTAGTGGACCAACACCAGAAAACCATTACTGACTGTAGAAATTTTCAACTAAACAGTAAGTGACATGGATTCTTTGCCTCTCCTCTTTTCCTCCAGATACTGATACCTTGATTTCCAAAGGAAACACAAAATTTACTTTCATCAGAGAACTTAACTTTGGACTATTCAGCAGCAGTCCAGTCCCTTTTGTCTTTAGATGCTTCTGAAGCTGTCTTTTGTTCAAGAGTGGCTTAACAGAAGGAATCCTCAAACCCATGTCTTGTATACAGTATGTCTGTGCATGGTGATTTTTGAAGCACTGACTTTAGCGGCAGTCCAGTCTTTGTGAATCTCCCCCACATTTTTGAATTTGTTTTGTTTCATAATCCTCTCCAGGGTGCGGATATCCCTATTGATTGTATACTTTTTTCTACTACATCTTTTCCTTCCCTTCACCTTTATGGATATCACAATATACAAGTTTAATTTTTTTGAATGGAATTATGGAAATAAATCAACTTTTTCTCTATATTCTTATTTTATGACAAGCACCTGTACAAAAATAAATACTCAGTTAAATGATTTACTATAACGAAGCATTTGGAACAAAAAAAGGTACAATGTATCTACTGCTAGTCAATATACAGCATATGGAGGTTATATCTGGCGCAACCTGAAGTGACGCTGTGAAGTATTTCTGACAGCATCTCATGTAACGCAGGCTGTGAAAAAACACACATTTCATGTGTATTATCCTGTAGTTTGAATATGGGACTTGACTGAAACGGAAACAGCTCAAAATCATGTTGGATTACCGTTTGTACCTACATAAATTATTTTGGAGCAGTACTCTCCATGTAAGCTCTAGTCCTCAGCACAACATTAGCAGATTTAACAGGCTATTTATCTTAGCTTACAGGAGGTTTGGGCTACTACACTATTTATATTAAACATACCATTGTTTTTCCCCTTTTAGGAAGTGGCTGAGGACAAGAGTGTAGACATTAGTGTAGCAACTGTTTTACACACATTTGTGTTCTCTTTGGTGTATCATTATGAGCATGAAAGTTTGATCTATTCAAAAGGAAATCATGTTTTAAAGTGAATTTTTTATGGTTTCCCTAAATTTCTTTCATTTCTTTTTTTTGTTATTATTTGTTATTTTAAGCCATTGATAAAACCAGACATTAGAGAGCACAAGCCAGTGTATTTCTAGTGCCGGTCCCAAGCCCAGGCAAATGTGAGGGTTGCGTAAAGAAGGGCATCCGGTGTGAAACATTTGCCATTTAAAATATGCAAATTAATCAATGTTACTACATACCGGATTGGTCGCGGCCCGGGTTAACAACGACCGCCACCAGTACTGGTCGCAAACAGGGTACTGGCGGAAATTGGGCAACTGTTTGCCGACGATGACAAGGAGGGAAGCGTGTGAGGAGACAGAGAGAGAACAGGGGAATCAAGACTATAGGACTAAAGGAAGTAACCCTAAATGTAGGGACGATGACAGGAAAAGGTAGAGAACTAGCTGATATTATAGAGAGAAGAAAGGTGGATATTTTGTGTGTGCAGGAGACAAAGTGGAAGGGTAGTAAGGCTCGAAGCATTGGTGCAGGTTTTAAACTGTTCTATCATTGTTTGCAAAGAGTGTTGTTGATGTGAAAAGAGTGTCACCTAGGGTAATGAGTTTGAAGTTAGAAAATGAAGGTGTAATAGTGAATTTTGTCAGTGGTTATGCACCACAAGTTGGCTGTGAGTTAAAGGAGAAAGAGAGATTCTGGAGAGAGCTAGACTAAGTAGTAGAGAGTATCCCCAGAGAAGAGAGAGTGGTGATTGGTGCAGATTTCATTGGGCATATTGGTGAAGAAAACAGAGGAGGTTATGGGCAAGTTTGGTGTTAAGGATAGGAATCTAGAAGGACAGATGTTGGTGGATTTTGCAAAGAGGATGGAAAAGGCTGTGGTAAACACATATTTCCAAAAGAAGGAGGACGACCTACAAGGTGGAGGCAGAAGCACACAGGTAGACTACATCCTGTGTAGACAAGGTTACTTGAAAGAGATTGGAGTCCGTAAGGTAGTGGCAGGGGATAGTGTGGCTAGACAACATCGAATAGTGGTTTGCAGGATGACTCTGGTAGTTACGAAGAAGAGAGCAAATGTAGAGAAGAGGACCAAATGGTGGAAGTTAGGAAAATAAGGAAAGCTGTAAGGAGTTCAGAAAAGAGTTAAGAAAGGCTTTGAGTGGTAGCAAAGAGTTTTCAGATGACCGGGTAGCAGCAGCAACAATGATTAGATAGACAGGCAGGAAGGTATTTGGAGTGTCATCTGGACAGATGAAAGACAACAAGAAAACCTGGTGGTGGAACAAGGAAGTTAGGAGGTTATTCATAGGAAGAGGTTAGCTAAGAAAAAATGGGACAGGTAGAGAACTGAAGAGAGTAAGGACAAAGAGGGAGGTAGCAAAAGCCAAGCGGAAGGCCTATGATGAGTTGTACAAGATGTTAGACAGTAAGGAAGGAGAGAAGGAGTTGTATCACTTTGCGAGGCAGAGAGATAGAGCTGGAAAGGATGTGCAACATGTCAGGGTGTTTAAGGATAAAAATAGAAGTGTACTGAAAGGTGAGGAGAGGGTGATGGAAAGATAGAAGGAGTATTTTGAGGAACTGATAAATGAAGAGAATGACTGTTAAAAAGAGTGGGAGGCATAGAAATAATGGAACAGGATATAGTAAAGATTAGCAAGGATGAAGTAAGAAAAGCTTTGAAAAGGACGAAGAAGGGAAAAGCAGTCAGATCTGATGACATACTGGTAAAGGTATGGAAATATATAGGAGAGATTGAAGTGTCGTTTTTGACTAGATTATTTACTGAGATTTTTAATAGCGAATTGATGCCTGAGAAATGGAGAGAAAGTGTACTTTCCGATTATGAGAACAGGGGTGATGTGCAGAGTTGTAGCAATTACAAGGGCATAAAGTTAATGAGTCACACAATGATAGGATTCTGAGGGAGGAACTGCGGTGGTGAATGAAGAATTCCGGAGTGGCTGAAAAGTTAGATTGGTGCAGGACATGTATTAGAACAGCATGACAGGAGTGACAGATATCTTCAAGGTAAAGGTGGGACTGCATCAAGGGTTGGCTCTGAGCCCCTTCTTGTTTGCTTTGGTGATGGACAGACTAACAGATGAGGTAAGACAGAAATCACCGTAAACTATGATGTTTGCAGATGACATCGTGATCTGAAGTGAGAGCAGGCAACAGCTAGAAGAAAACTTGAAGAGGTTCAGGAATGCTCTGGAAAGGAGGGGAATGAAAGTCAACACTTGTAAGACAGAATACATGTTTGTGAATGAGAGGGAGGCAGGT